>VUQI01036819.1:23794-39993 GCA_015106735.1 Paratilapia polleni
CCCCCCCCCCCCCCTTTGTAAGGCTCCGTTCAGGTTTATCAGTGTTGTTGCAGCAAGATCTACTTCCTGGTTTTGACAAAGTTGACATGTTGTACTCTGGTGTGGTCAGTTGTAAGATGACGCAGCGTGCGCACACGAGGTGCTCCTACTGATGTTGCCCTCGTGTCCTCACTCATCTGACACTGTACATGTGCACACACCCACCCTCGACTGGCAATCTGCCACATGAAGTTCACAAAAAAGGGGTGGGGCCTTTAATATTGTTTCAACTAGATGCACAGCTCGAGGACCTCATGACCAGGTGTGTCATCCATTGGAGAGTTTCCCTCTCATTAGAGGAACAAATAAAGTTATTGTTGGACGGAGGATTTAAAAGTGAGCTGTGGTAAGCTAGAGGTCGGCTGTGCATCACACCCAACTGTTGTCACCTCTTCCCATCGTTTCTCACTCACTGCGTGTCATAACACGACCACATCCCTGCAGAGGTACGAACAAAGAAGGATATTTGCTGCCTGAAATGACCTTCAGTGACAACTTTTATTTAATTCAGATTTTTTTAAAAAACTTTAGAATTGAAAACACTGGCAACATGGTGTGGAGAAGTGGCTATTAAGGTGATGGTTGCCAGTACAAATCTGACAGGTAGAGTCATTGAAGCTGGGGAAGCCCATCAGTCAGCTTGTACCTTCTAACCTTGAATAAGGTCATAACCTGAATTTCTTATGTATGCCCCTTCACCATGATTTATGAAAGCCTGCTGTGAGTACAACGAAGCATCTTTGTGTAATGGGTAATTTGATGCCATTAAACAGCAACTAATGTAAATATTATACAATGGGCCCCACTAATAATCATAAATCTGCAGTCTCATCATGATGTTCAGTTATACTAATTAGCTGATGTGTGGCAAAGTGCAGGCAGAAACATATGCTGCAAGTCAATATGGATGTCAGTGCGTCAGTAGTGAGACATTTTAGCAAGTACTTAATGAACCTTTTTATTCTGTGTAAATTATCTGTTATCAGAAATTGTCACTTTAAAAGACACTGAGTAACCTTGCATTCCTCTTCAGCGTTACCATACCACCTTTCCTGACACCTTTCAAAGGTGACATTGAAGCCTTCTTTTATCACGCATTTGCATAATGCATAGGTGCAATGCTGCAGACTTGTTATTCTTCAAACCTCAAATGTCATCTTTCGAGATATCAGTCACTGTTTTATACAGCCTGGTCTCATAATTAGAGTGAAACAGAGATATTCCAGCTGGGAAACACTCCAGCGGCACAACATGCACAAACACACAGTCTGGGAAAAAACAAGGAGCAGCGTAAAGTGAGAGGCACACATGAGCTATTGTTCCATTGTTTGATAAGAAATAACAAGAATACAAAGAATTTCCAGGACCATGCCTCCATATAGGAAGGGAGGCTGTGCTCCTCTTCTATGACTGTCCCTATAACTGCTTCAGCATATGAGGCTTGGACTTACTATTTTTTCTCATTTATGACCCGTGACCCCTGAACAGATTCTCTATGCCGAATTATCACTAAGCATGGCTGGCTGCTCAACCGAGTGCTTAACGTTGCTTCTTGACCTGCCTTACGTGAGGAAAATCGGGATAAGGTGGTGGGTTAATGGGCAAAAAGGAGGGTAAAGCTCATTCATCCACGGATCTGAAAGAGTGTGTGTTTGTGTGTAAGCTGAGGGAGCTGACCTGAACCGTTAAAGCAGCTGTGAGAAGTGATGAATGTTAACTCATACGAGATCGATTGTGCATGATGGACGGCGTGTTCTGAAGCGCCCAGTGTCACCACGTTATCTCACGACCTGGGACATCTCTATTTGTTTTATGGCTGTGCTTTACTCAGAACTGGAACTGATGGGCCCCTTATGCACTTATACCTTACAGACGCACCATAGCTATATAGAAAGTAGTTTATTTAACCATGTTGGCATCTCCTAATGATTCAGCTACTTTCTTTTACTTCTTGTGTTCATTTGCTGAGTAGATAAATAACCTCTCCTCCAGTTTTTCACTCCCATAACTCCTCATATTCATCCTTTTAGTCACTGACACTGCAGCTATTAATGCCTATTTCACACTATTTATGTGAGCTGAATGGACTTAAGGGACCCTAATTCACTGTATATTAGTGTATACTGAGAAATTAAAAGCATTGGCTATGTACAGAACAAGACTGTATCATTAGGTAAGGTCATTATGCAACAGCACCTGGAGCATAGCTCTTGTGCAAGCAAGGCCATCGTTCCCGAATGCCTGGACAAAGACCAAAGCAATGGGAAGGGCAACAGAAAGGATGTTTTGGAGGATCTGACCTTCCTTCCATTTTTCTCTTGGTTCCTCATTCCTCATGCACCTTTCATTTCTCCAGCTATCCCTCCCTTTTTCTTCAGGCCTCACAAGGATTTCCTCCATTCCCTTTTCCCCCTTTGCCCCATGCATTTTGTCTTCTTTAGAAAAAATAGAATAAAAAAATACTCCCTCTCTTGTGCAGGACTTTAGGTCAGCGGTGACTGAGGCAGTGGATGAGGAAGGGGAGCCAGTGCTGGAGGAACAGAGGTTGGGGGAAATATTGGGCATGCTCCCCGAGGTCTATACCTTCCACAGCACCATCTTTACCGAGCTGGAGGAGCGTATTAGTCAGTGGTAAGAAGCGCCATGGTAGTGGATGTTAGCTGTGTTCTGGCCAGTTTTCATTAAATTTAGTGTAGCAGTATAGAGGATATGTGTAGAGACTTTCACAGTGGTGATAATTTACTCTCCACTGAGGCTCTAATAATCACTCTACACTATTCCAGCTGGACTTTAAAAGGCACAGTACAATAGTTTCATTATACAGGGGTCCTTCTTCAACCAAAGGTCTCACGAAGCAGCATGGACCTACTGAACTGAACTGCCATTGTTAAGCATAGGTATTTTGTTCTGTTATGATCCTTCCAGAACAAAATGGCTATAGTTGTAAGTCTAGTAAATTGGGTGCTGATTTCTGAAAAGAATCTTGACTTCAAAGGATTAGAGGGGGGAAAAAAAACATCTCTTTTGCCAGCGTGAAAAAAACTAATGACGGATATCATGTTGGTACACTAGTGATAATCCCTGAGAGGCTTTAGGCATCAATGAAATTGAAACTACAATGAATATTTATTAAGTAAAATATTTGTAATCGCTTGTTAAAGGTTGTCAAACATCCAAATACGAAATGTACAACATGAGTAACTGAAGTATTGAAGTTAATAACTCAAAAAATGTTGTGTGTAAGCTCACATGATAGGCTTTGGATTTTTGAATAGGCCTTTTTCTTTAAAAAAAAAAATCACTTTACTTTAGGTAATTAAAGAGAATGTACTTAATTGCTGATTTTCTTCACTGTGAAGGGAGGAGAGTCCGAACGTTGCAGATGTGATCTTGTCTCGTCGGGACAACTTTGGCATGTTTGACACCTACATCTCAGAGTATGACCGCAGCATGTCTTTACTTGAGGAGAGCTGCAGGAAGAACCCGGCTTTTGCCAAAATCGTCAAGAAATTTGAGGTAAAACACCGAACAGACCGACTAAAGTGTGGCCACATAAAGGCAGCTCTTTGTTGTGTTTCCTGCCAAGCCTTTCTTTCTGTTGCCATTTTCTCTTTGCTCTGTCATGCATTTTTGTGAGCTTGAATTCAAAAACAGTGCATGATAAAAAGGATCCTCTTAAAAAAACTCAGGTTTACTTTCAGTGCTCGTGAAGGGAAAGTAAATCGTCGTGGGAGCAGAGATCAAACCTTGTGTTTCCCCTGGCACTTACTTACAGCTCTCAATTTTTATTTTTGTCACCCAGCTTCCACAGGGAGATAATGGCCTTTACTCTCCTCTTCATCTAACTGACCTTTCTACTGCCATGCTCGCATATTTTATACCCACTCCACAGCAAATACTCATTCTTTGTCCAGCATGGATCTCTTCATCCAGGAGGTTGGATTTGGGTGAAGGGATCAGCAAAGGCTCAGTCTAATACTGTCTGTGGTCTAATACCATCACAGTGGTAAAAAAAAATGTGCACATGGTCCACTTAATAATCCCTACTTTATGCTCGTGCTGAATATGAACATGTATAGCCTGAGCTAGTAACAATACAACTGACAAATTTTAACTAAAATGCAGGATATTAAGAAAGCCTGTAGATAAGCCCACAGATATACATCACTCTCATCTCTCTGCTGCTGTGTGCTGGTCTGAACTGATTCTGAGTTTACCAAGTAAAAACCAATGTGAAGCAGCACACAGTTGACCCTGAGTAGAAAATCTACAAAATGAAAATGACTGAGTCTTTATATAAGCCTCATCTCCCTCTGATGTAATACAGATCATTAAAAAGTACTGCCCAGGCTCATTTATGTTAGACAAAGTTACCTATTCACCTCAGCATCTCAGTAACTAAATGCATGCATTACCAGCTCCATGCTGTATGTTGATTCGCTGTGAGTGGCTGACACAATGGTTCCAAGCATTTCTGGTTTGATAAGAAAAGCGAATGGACAAGGCACCAACTGTCTCCGCTCATGAATATTCAACAGCAGCTGCCTCTTCCCAGAAAAACTTTGGCACTGCCAGATCAAATATAAACAGAGGGGAGCGGAGGTGAGAAATGACTTGTAGCCACAGACAGTAAAGACTGACCTTTTGTATCTTACAGCATGTTTCCACACTTGGAAAAGCTCAGCTCTTCATAACCTTGATCAAAGCTAGTTATGTGCCTCGACATGTCAGTCTCATGAAGGTGATATCAGCTCCTTTTCTTACATCATAAACCACTGGTAGCTGGAATAGCCATGAATAGCTTGATTGGTCTGAATGATTTGTGTGGTTTGTCTTACATCTCTAAAAGTAACACCCAGAGCAGTATTCAAAATCAAATTGTCCTGGGAGAGTCATTGCAAGTGTCAGTATATATACACCTTGCCTTTACTTTTCACTTATTGCATATAAGCATGTAACCTGCAGTCTGTCCTTCCCACAGTCCCACACCAGGGCATTATGTGTGGGTGATGAATGCTGTGCTATATCAAAGCATTGCTTTGGGAGTTACATGGTGGGTGTGACCCCACTGTAATCAGGGAGAAAGACAGCTGAGAGAGAGCAAAGACAGTCATATAGATACACTGTACCTGCTACTGAGAGTTATTATGTTGTTTTGTGATGTTGGTTGTGTGGCACATCACAAGTCATTATACCTACGAAAAGCACAAGCATTGACTTGGGTACTTATACTCACTGCTTGCTGTTATTTTTGTGTATTTTAAAATAATCAGTCTTCATTAGACTTGGCCCTTTTCAGTTCTTACCTCCCTCAACAGCTCTGTTTCCTTTTCCACTCTCCCGGCCAATTGCTTTTTTAATGCCACAAGCCAAAGTCCTGCAGAGTAAGTGCTAGAAATTTCATTGTGGATGTGGTGATGACAGTGATAAAGTAGCCACAGACCCTGATCAGATCACTGCTCGACCCTTACAGGATTACAGCCTCCTCTCAACAGCCAGTGTAGCTTGTTTACCACACCATCTATAAAGACTGGCCACCACAGTGTGATGTGTTTGTGTGTAACCTATGTGCAAGTGTGTTTGTGCCCCTGCATATGTGTGTCTGATTGTTTTTGCAGGGCAATCGTCACATACAAATTCCATGGATCTTGTGAAACTGGAAGTGCTTTGGAAAGAGATTTCCAAAACACTTCAGATTGGATTTGTATTCATGTCATAGCATGAATGTGTGTAAATGCTGTATGTTTCCTCCTGTGCTCGAAGCCTAGGGGGAAAGCGGGAGGCTGTGCAGCAGGTGGACATAGAGCGATAGGGGGAGAGAGCGATGGAGTGAAATCCTTGTAAAGGCAGCTGGGCAATGAGGCAGACAGAAGCTAATTAGAGCCACAGCCTCCTTTACAAGTCCCCAATTAGATCAGTTGTGTGTGCAGGCAGCAAATCAGCTGGCCGTGACAGAGTTTGAGAGGTGTGTTTTTTTTATCTGTGCATTTGTGTGAATGTGTTTATTTGCCAGCACAAGGCATCACACACTTGCTCTTCTTTCCTCCTTCATTTGGTCTCACCCAAACAAACTGCAGGCTAATTACCATCTCTGGAAAGCTACTTCCTCTTTACAAGTGTCAATTGGATGACAATTTACAAGCAACGCTTGAGTAGAGCGGATGCTCTGAAAACATAATGGAGAGCTAGTTATTATTGTTCTCAATGCATCATGTAGCGATCAGTGGGAGAGGAGGAAAAATGGGAGACAGGAAAGTAAGAGAAGCTCAAACAGAGAACTGAAGTTGAGGAAAAATCGATCTGAAAAGAAAACAAAAGACACACATACATACATACAAACATAAAGAGCATCTGAGTATTCATGATGGCCTGCTCATTAAAACAGGCCTCAGCTTTATGTTACTTTTTGACTCCTGTAATCCAGATAACGGAGGCAAAGAGTGGTGTGTTTAAATCATATCACATCCCTCCCTCACTCATTTACACACTGTATGCATGTGTGAATGAGTCTGAAATTGGATGCTAGAACTTGTGCATGTGTCTGCATGGGTTCCTATGTGTGTCTGTATGTGTATGTGTTTGTGCAGTGTAAATAAGATGAAGATGCTGTTTCCCGCAGGGTACTATCTGTGCCTCGCTAATGAAGGATGGGACTTCATTGGATTAGAAAAAAACTCTGTGTGTGTGTGTGTGTGTGTGTGTGTGTGTGTGTGTGTGTGTGTGTGTGTGCACATGCCCAGACCCCCACTGCTTCTCTACCGCTCAGGGCATAAATACCTGTCAGAGACAATTAGATCCTGATTGATTTTCTAAAGCTCTCTCTGATTGTGCCAATTTTTGTCCCCTTTCACCTGCAAATGACTGCACTGAGCAGAAGAATGGGAGTCATTCGGGTTTTTATGTGGGCAGAAAAGATGTGTTAAGGTCATCCTGTCCGACAGGTTTCCTTTGGTCACTTCTGCCCTTGACTTACAACAGTGACTTATACCGGTTAATCTCATTTGAAAGACAGAGAGGAGGTGACTCTTTGTGTGTAGCTCAGGGGCATCCTTGCACTCTTTTGTGCAACCTTTCTGAGAAGAAGATATTTAATTTCACAATAATTTTATTCTGCAGAACTGATATGTCTGTGGTGTACAATTCAGCAACTGACTAATAAAAACCTTTTCATGTAGACTAGTCATGAATGATGTTTTTAAAACATCTAAAAATCTAACTTGGGTGTGTGTGTGTGTGTGTGTGTGTGTGTGCGCGCAGACAAGAAGTCCAGAAGAAGTAGAAGTCCCACTGAAACACCAGCTTCTGCAGGTCATAGTGAGAGTACTTCAATATCGAATGCTACTCACAGGTAACAGATAAACACATACATGCATGCATTTATTTTTTTTTAAGGCAAGCTGTAAGTTTTGCTTAATATCAGCTGTTGTTTCCACTTGCAGCAGTTATGTGGTACCTACATGTGGTTACCACATGTAGGCTTACCAAGCTAGGTTTGCTGACATTAGCTAACATTAGCCACCATATGTTCACACATCATAGTGTTGTGCACCCAGGGATTATATCGGGCTGAGGCTGCCTGGGGCACATCCGCTCTTCAGTGTCATCATGGGACACTCAGCCTCACTCATTTTCAGCAATGTGTATTTTTGCAACACTCTGTCCTATAGATGTAATTTCATTTGTACCATTAGTTCTAGCAGCAGAACTGTAGATGAATTACACCTGTGCAAATTCAAATTTAACCTCTGTACTTACCAAACATAGAAAGGCTATATACAAAGCAAGAGCAAAACCTGGGTGTGGAAACTTAAAAATTGTCACATTTTTTTCTCAGTAAGCCTTAATTTATATTAAAGTCTCTTTGAATGTCTTATTTTCAAATCTTCTCTCTGATTTCTCCAGATTACCTGAACAACCTCTCTCCTGATTCTAAAGAATACGAGGACACTCAGGGTAAACTTGCAGATTGAAGCTGTGTGATAATAACCTGAATCGTAACCTTGATTTTGTTTTTTGTTTTTTTATCACTGCATTCTTACACACATGCATACACACTTGCATGCAGCTGTATCAGGGCCTAGCCGTTGTGTCACAGCCAATGAGTGGGTCCTTTTTGAGTCCAGCACTCTCTCTTTCTTTCTCTGTTTGTGTTGCAGCTGCCTTGGTGATTGTGTCCGAGGTGGCGGACCAGGCCAACGACAATCTGAAACAGGGGGTGAGTTTCTGAGTCCGGATACACCCCATGAGTTCACATTCACACTGTTTAGCTCCTGTTGAGTTTGACATATTCACAGCCCAGTGTTGCCATTGCTGCGTCTTTATTCTGCATGGCAATGAATGAACAATTTTCAAGCGTGAAGAGATTAGACAGCTGAGGTTTTTCTCCCTGTGAATCCCTCTTTTAAATGACTTGCTGGAGTGAAGGGGAGCGCTATTCCTCTTTGGCTTCACCCTCTGCAGCTTGTTGATTTACGCAAGGGGCAAGGAAAGATGATGTCATCAGAAAGTCCCAGGTGTATTATTACAAAGAGAGCAGTGTAAAGATTGGGCATGACTTACGCTCCCCCCATTGAACGTGAACTGTTCTGAGATAATTATGAGCGAGGAAAGGGTTTGTGAATGAACTCACAAACTCCCCCCTCACTGTTTTTCTGCCTTCTCAGTGTCAAGCTCCCATGTGGATCTTTGGTTTACCTACTCCATTTATCACGCCTTTTTTTTCATCCGTGCACAAGCATTGACTCACTCACAGGCTGACAGACAGTGGTAACACAACATCTCTCTGTCTCTGCCATCCCTCACCTTTTTTAGTATCAAATCCCTTTCCGCCTGCCTATCTTGGATGCACAAAGAAACAGGGATGGTTTAATTCTTTGTCTTCTCTTCCATCAGTCACTTGATAATCTCTCTCTGTCTTCCTGCTTCTCTTCTTCTGCAGGAGAACTTGTTGCGTCTGGTCCACATTGAGTACAGCGTGAAAGGGAAGAGGGACCTTCTAAAACCTGGAAGGGTGAGCATCACGTAGTTCTTTCTGACAGCATTACTGTTTCACTATCAAAACACAGCAACACACTGTCCTGTACCAAGAAAGCATAGAAAGACTGGTCTTATGTTATTGTAATGTTGTAAGTATCAATTTGCCAATCTAACATTCAAAGCCTAAATACAATTTTTTTTGGCAGATGTTTGTCAAAGAGGGCACACTCATGAAGGTCTCCAGGAAAAGTAGGCAACCACGACACCTTTTCCTGGTAATATTTCTTCACTCTAACATAATGGCATTGCATCAGATACATTGTGTGACTGGTGCTAAGGCTCAAAAAATATATTTTCCTGCTTTGTTTCTTCATTAGCTCCAAATGCTGCAAAATTCTGGAAAATATACTTGGATTAGAATATCCACAGCAGTTTGTGGTTTATTAATATCTCTAAGAGGTGATTAGCTTAGCTTAGCATAGAGACTGAAAAAGGATCATACGAAAAGCTGCCTTCTGTCTTATTTAGTAACAAGTTAAGATGCATCTTCAAGGTGCAGTGACTCCTAGCAAATTCAAGATGACATTTTTGTACAGATTGGTATGGAATCTAATGCATTAATTAACTGCCGTAACAGGTGCTGCCGTAAAAGATAGATTTACATACCTTTAGCGTCATCGATTTAACCAACTGCTAAACCTTAAGTTTGTGTCAATAATACAAACACAAGAGTAGTATTGTTTTATATAACCATAGACAGAATAAAACATGGACGTAGCTTGCAGGTTGGAAAAATGTGGTATGAAACCACAAGCTCATTGGCTAACAAGTTGTGAATCACAAGTCATTAGCCAGTGAGTGCGGTTTCACAGTCAGACGCGCCCCTCCTCGTCACATTCGTTTTTTTGCAACCAAGACGGCAACGGCGGAAATGCTCATCTTGAGGTTTCAGAACAGGACTTCACAAACCAGTGGATGACGTCACAATAGCTACGTCCACGTATGTCCACTATGTACATAACTCATCATCTGATTCATGACAGCATACTCTGTGTTTGAGCCCGACCAATATAGGATTTTTAAGACCAGTACAGATATTTGGTGATTTAAAAACAGATAAGCTACTTTCAGCTACTCCCTTGTAACAAGGGGCCGCCTCAGTAGGTAGCTCCGCATGTTTGATTTGGCAGAGTTTTACACCAGATGCCCTTCCTGACGCAACCCCAAAGGAGATTCCTGTCATATCACATCCCAAACCAGCGACCTTTCACTTGCCAAGCAAATGTGTAAACCAATATTCCGATATGTCGGCAGATATTTTTGTCTTTCCTCCCTCTGGTGGACAAACTATGCAATGTCAATACTCATAACATGGTTGAAGGGTGTTTCTCCCGACTCGTCTTTACTTTTTTATTTTTCATTTATCAGTCATTATAAATGCCAATACCAATAGACAACTAATCTTGGCCGATAAATTAGTCGGGCTCCAGTCTTTGTTCAAACTAGATTATATATTTGCCCTGAGTAACTTATTCAAACTTTTGGCTATGGCTTGACCTTTGTTTTAAATGCTTTATGCATAATTCTGTACACACTTACCAAAAGACAACCAAAACAAAAAAAAAATCACTCTTATATCAGCACCAACACAGTAGAAAACACCTATTAAACACCATATTATTTAGGTAATGTTAAAAACAAAACTGGCATGATCTGCAAAAAATGTGGAGGAATTTTGGGCAGAGGTTGGGCTGCAAGGTAGATGAGGTTTGTGGGGAAGGGTGGGGGGCACAAGGCCAAGGCTGTAAGACCTCGACTAAACACCACACCCATTTATCCAAGGGCCTCCCTTTCCACTCTTCTCCTCTCCCCTCCTCCCCTCCCAGGACTTGTTTTCCAGGGCCCCACTTCCTTACAGGATGTTTGGTGTGGGTCACTGGATGCCGGCTTCCTGTGTATTGGGAGGGGACTGACAGCAAAGTGAAGGCCAGACACCCTGTAGAATGCAGGGAGGAGGTGGCAGAGGAGGGGTGGTGGTGTTACCCAAACACATAACCTGAAATAAAGAAGCCCCGTTTATTGTTTCTTGTGCAGTCAGTGCTGTCTCATGTTATGAATTTCCTTGGGCAGCATATCTGCCATAGGATTTTCCAAATAGCATATAACACTGAGATGCTCTGGATTGAATCATCTTTTTCATTTTGCTCTCCTCCATCAGTCTCTCAGTGTTTCTAAACCGCCTAACAGATAAGCAATAGCTGAAAATGTTAGTGGTTGATACTTGTAGGCTATTAGGGCTATAAAGCTATTTGCTCCCTTGAAGTCGACAGCTCCACAGCTTCAGGTGTTATTTATGAGCCTTTAAGGAAACTAAAATACAAAAAGTGCCGATGAAAGCAATCAACCACCTCTGTGACAAAGAGAAGCTGCAACCATGTCACAAGCCTGGGCTCAGAAAAGAAAGAAAAGCAGGCTGAATGAGTGAGAAAAGGGATTAGAGGGAAGATGGAGATCTAGACAGCTGCCAGAGGAAAGCAAGAATGAGTAAAAGAGGCAGGTGAAGGAGGTGAAGGTTTAGAGGATGGGATGAAATGCCACTGAGGAAAAAGTAAGTGTCTTAGGTGCTGAGGTTTCAAGTGGATGCGTTTTGTGTCTCATGGGTCAAGTCTGTGAAGTCTGTTAACTTGGCACTTGGTTAGATTTCTGTGGAATGAGTAAATGAGCAGTACAGGGTGGAGCAGAAGAACTGCGGCAGCTCAAGCACAGAGGTTGCAGGCAGGGCTCGGGCTTGGCTATCATGCACTGTTTTGTCTCCAGCCAGTCAGCCAATGAAATGCATTACTGCGACTGTTTGTGTTGTTGTTGTGGTGAAGGTAGCCGGTTCCACCCAGTTCTGGTTCTTAGTGTAGCCTGAGAAGGCTGTGAGGGCGAGGGGAGGCCTGGAGTCTGGAGCAGGGTGGAGAATTCCTGGATGCTGCCTATACGGCCCCAGCGGATGTTTAGAGCACACATAAGGTGTGACCGATGATGTCATTTCTTTTGTCTGTGTTATGAAATACTTTTCAGAACACAATAGACTCTGTGCATTCAGGGGATTCAGATACCTTAAGTCTGACACGCAAATAAACATTTTCCTTACCGTAATGCCTGATTTTGTTGTGTGCATACTTGGTAATTTTGTGCTAACAGGATGCACAGAAGTGTGTGTGCTGTGAAAAGCAACATAGTCTTTAAGTGGTTGTACCCTCAGCGCTGCTTTGGGCTACCCTGTTGCTTCTGTTAAAATAACAGTACCACCTTGTGTTAATAGGGGGTATTACATCCTGAGTAACTCATTTTCACATCAAAGGAGAAACTGCCAAAAATAAAAAACAAATAAAAGGCTTAGTAACTAAACATATCAGGTAATTTAAAAAAAAATTATAATATTATAAATTCATTTACTGTGTGATTTATTTGTTTCTTTGGTTTGTTTTATTTTTTATATTTGGGCAGTTTTGGTCTACCATATGAATGGTTTGTTTACTTAAGTCTATAGTATGTTATTCCTTTGAAAACAAAAAGTGAAGTCTTGCATAATATACCTCTTATATTTTCTTTATTTTTTCTTCTTCAGATGAATGATATAATGCTGTACACCTACCCTCAGCAGGATGGGAAATACCGGCTTAAGAACACACTGTCTCTGTCGGGGATGAAGGTGCATTAACTTTTCCTTTCTCTGAATCTTTCAGCTGTTTCCCCAGTTTTATGTACACATTTTTTTTTCTTTTTTACTGAACTGTGATGTGGTCTTGTTTCTCACACACAGGTGAGCAAACCCACACTGGGAAATGTGCTGAACTGTCTTAAGATTGAGGTGTCTGACATCACTATTACACTCTCTGCCAGGTGAGTAGCTGACATCCAGAACTCTGAAATGAACAGTGTCCCTCTTGCTTCTAAACATTTCTACACTTACAGCCTAAAACATTTCACAAGCATCAGATGTGAATGTATTTCTGTACTTTTCTTCAGTTCTGTTGGAGAAAGGGAGGACTGGTTCCACACTCTAAGTCGAGCCATAGCGGACCACGCTGCAGGACTCTGCACATTTGGTGGACCCTGCAGTGAGGTAAGAAAAATAACTTCAGTGTAACACAATATGATTCAAGAAGGGCTCTTTGTCAAAGAAGAAAACTTTCATCTTATATAGTTGTAAGAAAATAGAGTGCAGAAAAAGGTGGTAATCATTACCTTTTTAAGTAAATTTACAAGCCCTATCCATTTACTGGAGCTAACAATAACTGCACATGATCACTGTAAACATTAATAACATCACTGGTACTAAAATTAACAGCTGAATTCTGAAAAACCCAACAACATTCTTGCTGTGATGTCTCAACATCATTGTCCAAACAGGCCCGTGAGAAACTGTGGATGGCCCTGGGTGAGGCTGCACCTGTACTGGTGCCAGTTTCTCATGTGATGATGTGCATGAATTGTACCTCTGACTTCAGCCTCACACTCAGACGACACCACTGCAACGCCTGTGGCAAGGTCAGACAGACATACAGACTGCTCTTATTTGAATGTGTTTGGTGTTTGGTGTAGATTTGTTTGGTCCAGAAATTTTGTCATATGGCTAACATTATCTTACATTACCGTAATGTAACTCTTTTGGTCATTTTGGAAGACCTTTCACTGTTCTTGCATTGATGATACCACAACAGCGTCGAGGATGTCACTGACACTGTCATTGTGTCTGTCTGAGTAGGTGGTGTGCCGGGCTTGTTCCAGAAACAGATACCCTCTGAAGTACCTCAAAGACAGACCGGCCAAAGTGTGTGACCACTGTTATGCCGAGCTCAGGAAAAGAGGTGAATCTTAGCTTTTAGAGGTGCATTGGTGCCTGTTTCAAAACTCACTGCACAATGTAAACTTTATTGATTATTACCCCAATAAGGTAATGGTCAATATAATTGTGTTGGTCTGTAGGTGGAAGTGCGTCAGCAGTCTGCGATGACTCCAGCCCTCGGACTCACCGGGCCAGTCGTCCCCTCTCTGCTGTCTTCCAGAGTCTGCAGCCTCCTAGTCTGTGGAAGTCCCGGAAGAGCACATCCACTCTCAGCCAGGTGGACTACAGTCTGTCTCGTATCTGTACCCCTTTTCTAATCCTAAATGTACAAGCTTCAGAGTGGCATCTCATGGAGACAGTAATGTCACCATTCATCACACATAATATTCTGATTACTACCATAGTATGGACCTTCAGGCATGCCTTTTTTAAATAACATAAAATATCTACCTGCCTTATATTGTTGGAATGTTGGAAAGTAAAGAATGTTCCCTGACCGGGAATCGAACCCGGGCCGCGGCGGTGAGAGCGCCGAATCCTAACCACTAGACCACCAGGGAGTTGTGTGAAAGCCAGCCTTGTGTGTACTGGCATGACTGGAATTTACTCAACTGATCAGTGTAGTGCACAAGAACTGCCACTAGGATTCACACTACCTTCCTGTTCTTTTATCTATATTCACAGCTGTAATAAATACCTGACTTATCATTCTTTTTATTAGGGGTTCAGGGGTCTGAATGTCTAATATATTACAATTATCCTCAGGTGTCACTTGGTGTGGAGGGCTCCACTATGAGTGGGAGCCTGCAGCGCCGGAAGAAGAGCAAAAGGAAATGGAAGCGACTGTGGTTTCTCCTCAAAGACAAGGTGCTCTACACCTTCACAGCCCGTGAGGTGAGGGGGCACAGAGTCTCCCACACCAGCCCCAAAACCCTCGCACATTCTCATCATCACTCAAGCGAAGAGGAATATTCTTACTGCCTTTATCCACTTCTTTTCACATGCATGACACCTATTTAACTATATATCCACTTTTCAACTTTTTCAGCCTCATGAGCAGAACACTTATTGACTAATAAAGGGATTCTCTGTGCTCTCTCTCTGTTTCTTTTGACAAGTCTGAGCATTCCACTGCTTTGTTTTTCTTAAAGCATGAACAATTTATTAGGTGGTTATTGCTGCTGACAGCCAGATTGGCGTTTTAAAACTTGTGCCTGCTTTCTTCAGGATAAAGTGGCTTCAGAGAGTCTGCCTCTGCAGGGCTTCACTGTCAAGCTGACCGAGAGGCCAGAGGGAGAGGAAAGCAGTAACGTATTCCATTTGTACCACAAGAAAACACTCTACTACACCTTCAAAGCGGATGATCAAAACACTGCTCGCAGGTCAGCACAAATGCTTTTAGAGATTTATGGCTTTTATTTTTGGATTGCACTGGAGTGTCTTTCAAAAGCATGTTGCCTGACCTAGGCCACGGTGGCAAGAGCACCAAATCCTAACCACTAGACCACCAGAGAGCTAAAACTAGGCATGTCTGGTATGTTTGACAGCAGGCAGTGAGTAGCTGATATCCTGCAGTGCAGCATAATGTACTCTCCATACATTCCCGCCTTCTCATGGAAGATTGCTGTATGGGCATTAATGAGTATCTTGTCTTCTGTTAATGTTTGTACTTGTTTATCTACATTTATGTTCTCTAAGGCTGATGTGTTTTGGTAAAATGTGTTACTCTGTTAAAGATGACAGCAGACTTTTATTAATACACTTGTTTGATAAATATGTGGCAGTTTGTGGCATCCCCATTTTGTTGGTGAAGAGTCAAGTTGGCAGGCTGTGTTTATTAAAGTGGATTAGTTTTGTTTGTCTCTTCCAGCTGAATTTGAGATTTACAAAAGGCACCAGTTTTTATAATGGGCCATGACAGTTTATTTGAATTGACTTGTTAGTTACTGTCAGCTATATTATGTAGGTTTTTTTTCTAGTAAAAACAGTTGAAAAGAGTGCATATATATTGTTGAACAGTATTTGAGGAGGAGGTCCTCCACGATTCAAATTGGATTGCTTTGAGGGGCTCCTAGGATGGGATGAAATAAAAAGAACAATAACTCCAAGGCACTTTCTTTTAAATAGCAAATAAAATGAATTTATTCTCATGGAGAACCATGAAATCTGTTCTGACTCACTGACAAAGGCTTGCATGCCTTTGTTAGTTGTTTAAAGTTAAATTCAAGCATGACATGAGAATAAAAGAGAGAGCCTTGTTGTTGTTGTTGTTGTTGTTTTTGGGGTTTTTTTTTTTTTTTTTTTTTTTTTTTTATGTTTTTTTTTTTTTTTTAAATAAAAAAAAAAA
>VUQI01036825.1:3669-13955 GCA_015106735.1 Paratilapia polleni
AAGCGCGGTGTGTGTGTGTGTGTGTGTTTGTGTTTGTGTGTGTGTGTGTGTGTGTGTGTGTGTCAGATTTTCAGAAGCATTTGTTGAGGAAGATTGTTTTTTTTTTTTTCGCTCAAAAGTTTGTCTTCTTGTAAAACTCAAAAGCGAAAGTACTTTTTTAAAAATTATATTTTAATCTGTAATACTACATCAGATTTTTAAAGCCAACTTAAAAGCTTTGCATGCAAGTATAAAAAAACAAAAAAACAAAAGTTAAAATGTTATAAATGTGAATTATTACCTCTGACTTATTGTCGAGTATAGCAGCATAAAATGGAAGTACTTAAAGTACAAGTACTGGTAGGTCGAGCTATAATTCATCCCATCCATTTTACTTGAGTCATTTTTAAAAATTGTTCCCTATAGCAGATCTGCCCCTATGCCACCGACTTTACATAACAAGCTGTAGGTCTATTCAGTTCTGTTTTAAGACAAATTTTAGTCCTGTCAGAGGGGACCGGGAATGAAAAGTAGATGGGCAAATGCACATTCATGCACAGAGATCTGTTCACGCCTGCCTGTCTGTTCAGAACCTGCAAAGCTTGGAAGCACGAAAACAAATGTGGAGTGAGTCACATTTGTGTCAAAGCTCTAACTGGCAGGGTGGTCTGTCTGGTTTGGTAACTCTTGCATTTCTGTGTCACTGATGGATGTTGCTCAGCTGTCCTCTAGTTTTCAGAAGGTTTGGTGGGATGAGAGGAAGTGGTGCTGTCCACTAAGCTCTGTATTCAATTATGTCTGAGAGAAAAAATAACTTTGTAGACAACTGACTGATCCCTTTATTTATATTGTCCTCTATGTGGGGATGACCCTTGTTTTTTAGTGCTTATAGTTAATCTATTATGTATTCTTTCCGCATCAAATTGCAAGACATGTCAGAAACTGACTTGATATGAATTTACTACAATTTGGTAGTTCCACATTCATGCCACACTGTTAACAGTTAAAGTTTGTGACGCTTTATTAGAGTGCTACTTCTGTGTGATGCAGCTCTTCAGATGAAAAAGGCTGAAGATGCAACATTCATTGTATTGTATTTGGGCCTTCAATAACATGGTGACCTAGAAAAAAAGGTGCTCACTTGTAGTGTGTTTGAATGGCCTTGCTGTTGTAAAAAGATTGTGTGAGGATGAGTTGTGTCCCTCAGTGTATTTCAGTGGTACACACAGATTTTCTTCTTATGATGATGTGGTTGCAGTTTACTGTCACAATGGAGCCATGATTTTTTTTTTTTTTTAATTAATTAATTTTTTTTTATAAATCTCTGTCATGGTCCGAGGCAACATGTTTGGACTGAGGGGATGTTTTTAATCAGTGTGGTGGAAAAAAATTCCCAAATAAAACGTCACTCTGTGGGTTTAGTTTTCCGCCTTACTGTTTATGCTTTGCAGGCTATCACAGAGAGCTTTGATACTTATATTTTGAGTTTGACTCCCAAATTTGTTTGTCAAAGCAGGCAGGCAGTGAGTTAGTTTCATCTATCTATCAATGAAAGCATGTCGCACTAAGAAATAGAATTTTTTTTTTATGTACTGTTTGTGGGAAGCTCCTTCATTCTGCTTTCAAGACCTACAAATCAAATAAAAAGAATATAATTTGTCAATATTTATATCGCCCCGTTTAGTGTATGAAAACATCTTTGGTTGCTTTTATGACTGAGGTTAATATTTGAGTAAGTTTTGCTTTAATAGATATATCATTTGAATATTGGTATCAGCAGATACTGGCCCTTCTGATAATAAATAATAAAATAAATAACAGAATAAATAACAGCAAAATTAAAAAGACAACATGAGTACTGGTATCAGCATTGCCATTGGCTATCAGACAAACGGTTTCTAATTTTAAACGTATCAGTATCAGTGCATCCCTAATAGATTATTTAACCTATTAATCTTATTTGCTTGACTCTGTGCAGTCTTGTGAAAAACTAAATACACCCTTACTTACTGCTTCCCTATAAATTAGGAGTGTAAGTAGCAGCCAGGTGTTGTTAATCAGATTCACTTGATTAATTGGTCATCAGCACATGTGACCACCTCTGTAAAAGTAGAGGTTTTGGCAGTTTGTTGGTCTGGAGCATTCAGATGTGTGTTAACACAATGCCTCAATCTTCTCAGCAAGGGACACAACAGCAAATTCACCCCAAGGTCAGACTGTACAGTGCTCAGAGACATTGCAAAAAAACCAAGAGCTTCATGTCAGACTCTATAGGCCTCAGTTAGCAAGTTAAATGTTAAGGTTCATGAGGTAGCACTTTATAATAACTACATACTATTAAGCATTCTGTGAACTTCAGGTGGGTTATGTTTGCATCTTGCAATAAATATTTCTATGTTCTGTATCTCTTTGTGCTTTGTCTGTCATTTTTCTGTGGTTAAGACAGCTGAGACTTCTTTGAGTCTTTAGGTCCTGCTGACCTTTCAGTTTCATTTATAAATGCTTTATAAGGCAAAAACAGTCCTCATTTTAGATGAGGTCACACAAAATACTGAACTAACAACCAGTAACTGCCTGAAGTAACCATGGATTACAACATGAAATAAGTATTTATAAAACCTCTATTAACACACTCACAATGAGCTCATATCTTAATCATTATACTGTATGTATAAATGTGCATCTAAATACTTTGTTAATCACTTACTTAGACTTTCTAAATAAGAGCATGAACATGTTATATGTGATCTTATTAATCAAGAATAAACCATTTATATCTGTTTATATAACTTACATACTAAGTAGGAGTAATGCCTTTATAAATGATGAATTAAGCATTTGCTAATGCTTAATAGTGTGTAGTTATGAAGTGCTACCCAAATAAGTATTTAAAATCAAGTTTTAGGGGTTTTATTCATTTTAGAAATGATTCAGATCATTTCATTACATATCACAAAGGTAAAATATATTTTAGATCAACTAATAAACAAAGGGTACAACAAACAACACAATACCTAAAAGATCTAAATAATTATTGTAGAAGAAAAACATGGAAAAGTTAAAAATGAACTTTGGATAGTGTGTGACATTAGTTATGCTAAAATAAAGAAGGTATAAAAAAAACTGAGCACTCACTGTGAAACAGATTGAACCAGTCACTGCCTGCATTTTAAAACTGACCACACAACTGGCTACAACACAATAAGAAACACATTTTAATAAATTGTTGTAAAAGTAGAGAAGTTAAAGTTTATCGTCTTGTCGACATCTGGCTTCGCTTCACCGGACCTGCAGCCTTTCTCTCATCCACCATCCACAGTCTGCAGCCCTTTACCTCCTCAGGCCTGAAACCGATTCCGATTCCTGCTCTGGATTTCACTCTTCATTTGCTCGGATTAGTTCTCCACACTCTGGACTCTCTGTTCAGTTCGGCTACGGTTCCCCCGCTGGTCTGAACAGCCAGCAACCCGCACAGTTCTCCAGGAGTCCATAATCCACTCTGCCAGGGCTCAGTATTCCATTTGCGACCCGTTCAGCCCTGCGATAATTAAAATTTTTTATCAAACTACAGTCCGCTAGCTGCTACCTTAATTATAACAGACAGCTAATGTGGCTATCAGGTAATTGCTGATAGCTAAATGGCTAACATTAACGTGTGCGGCGATTATGTTAACATTTGTGATAGCTGTTTAATACTTCACTGTTGTTGAAACGGGAGCTTTACTGACTTCTTGAAATTCCTCATAAAGTGTTGCTCAATGTTGTGAATGTCACCTACTTCAGCAGCTAGTGAGGAGAGGAGCTGTGTGCTGTGTGAAGTTGTGTATCAGCTGAAGCAGGCAAAGATGGCACTTTTGTTATCGATACTGTTGCAAATGAGTATTGAATCTGATATTAATTTTTAGTATCGAGTAGTATCTGAGTATCGATTTTTTATGACAACCCTAGAATATCACAAAAACACTTAAACACTCCAAAATCTCTATAATCAAAATGAACTGTAATGTTTAAGAGGTCACAAGCCAAATTAAGTAAGCAAGCAAGAAAACAATGTTTGCTTATATAGTGATTTTTACAGACAGGAGTCACAAAGTGTTTTATAGAAAACAATGTAGGACAATACAAAAATTAAGAGGTAGAAGAAGACATGGATTGCAGGGTGTCCCCAGAATTATTCCATTACTAATGATGTATTTACATAAATCATTACTTGACCTTTAAGTGCCTTGCTTGTCTTCTGATGTTTCTTTGGAGAAAATATTATCTATTACACTTGGTAATCTACAAATCCAGACATGGATTGCATTTTCACCCGTGAACAGCACGTAGCTTTTTTATCCTGTAACACCTCAACCCTTCAGCCAATGAAGGTGGCCTGTATGGTCTGAAATTTGGGGCTAAATGTCTCGATAGCACTTAATGCTGCAAATTATTCTTATCACTGTGAGCACACATAGAAAAATTCAGAAACTTAGATGAATGATTTTTTTTTTTTTTTTTGGATTGATTGACAGGGAACATAAATATGTATCTTTGGAGAAATTAAAATCGCTAGATTGAAGTCGAACTGTGAAAGTGGAGGAACATAATTAGTTGAGGGGGACATGCCTGCCATCCAATCCCCAGTGAAAGTTTTGCCCTTAGATGAGAATAATGTTGCTGATTAATCAACAACTAAACAAGAACAGTCATCTACAGCATTAGTGGGAATTCAAGATAGGCACATTCATGGTGGTTTATCCCCACCAGAGTAAATTAACGATCCATCCAAGTACCCAGGTAAGACTGGGGTCAGGCATTTCTGCAATGTCAGAAGTGACTAATTACCAGCAGCTGAGCCACACTTACACAGAACAGAGGAGAGTGCAGGGAAGATGAAAAAAGATGTACAAGGCAAGGGCTTAACTTCTGTTAAGTCATCATATGCAGATGACATTTTTCAAACAACAAACAAATGTGAACACATGCACAAATCAGTACTTGTTTCACCAGGGAGCTTAACAGAAATGCTAATTGCACAAAAACCTACACAGTCTGGAGGAACAACTGCAATTTCAGGTGTTTTCCATTAATTCAGGTGCCACCTTACCAGGGAGCCAAGCATGTGGTTTATGTGAACAGTAAATGTGTCTTTTAGTGTTAAAGCAGAAAATGAAATTCACCTGACTTCACTCTCTTGACACACACTTTATGGATTTGTCAAATTTGTCGATTTATTTTGTCAAAACAACATTTCTCAGTCAAATGAAAAGTGATAAAAATAAGAAGATTGTTCACAGCTTTACTTTCTTTATCTGACCTTCCCTGACCTTCCCAAAATGGCTACTCTAGTGTAAATATTAATTAATACATTAATTTAGCAAATCTGGGTATGTGGTAATTTATGGACTCATTCTGGATTCTGACATCACTGCTCATTTACAATTTTTAAGACGAATATCTTTGCAAATTCATGTCAAATGGGTGACATTTCATTAATTCAGTAATAGCTTCCTTAGTTTAAAAAAAACTGGATGAGCAAAGTCTGAATATCAAACTGGCACATTTTCTTAACCCACCATCTCAATCATTTACGGTCATGGATTCAATACCTGAAAGGAATACGTTTTAGAGGATAGATTAAATGTAATGGTTCCCAGTTTAGTGTTTGCTCAATGACCAAATGTAACAGTTTTTTCCTTTAATTTTTGATTGTTCTTTTTCTTCTCTCGGCTGCTCCCTTTAGGGGTCGCCACAGCTGATCATCTGCCTCCATCTCACTCTATCCCTTGCAACGTCTTCTGTCGCACCAATCCACTGCATGTCCTCCTTGACATGCATAAAGCTTCTCTATGATCTTCCTCTTTTCCTCCTGCCTGGCATGTCCAAACCATCTCAGCCTTGCCTCTCTAACTTTGTCTCCAAACTGCTCAACCTGTGTTGTCCCTTTGATGTACTCATTTCTAATCCTGTCCCTCCTGGTCACTCCCAAAGTAAACCTTAGCATCTTCAACACTGCTGACTCCAGCTCCGCCTCTTGTCTTTTTATCAGTACCAGAGTCTCCAAACCATACATCACAGCAGGTCTCATTTACCGCTTGTAAACCTTTCCTTCTGTCACACATCACATCACCCTACCTGCACTCTCTTCTTCACCTCTCTTGTGCACTGTCTGTTGTTTTGGATGGTTGAACCCAGGTATTTAAACTCATCCACCTTCACTACCTCTGCTAATTGCATCTTCACCTTTCCACCTGTCTCCTTCTCATTCAAACACACGTATTCTGTCTTCTTTCTACTGACCATCATTCCTCTTTTCTCCAAAGCATACCTCCACCTCTCCAGGCTCTCTTCCACCTGCTCCCTATTCTCACTACAGAGCACAGTGTTATCCGCAAACATCACAGTCCATGGAGACTGCTGCCTGACCTCATTTGTCAGTCTGTCCATCACTCTAACTGAGCACTCAAAGCGTGTTTTACTACAAGCCTCATTCACTCATTCATACAGCACTTCATCTTATGCCTTGAGCCCTTTTAGCTGTCATGCTCACACTCACATGGAGCAATTTGGGGTTTAGTATCTTGCCCGAGTACGCTTTGACAGGTGGACTGGAGGAACCGGGGATTGAGCCATGGACCTTCAGATTGGTAGATGACCCATGATACCTCCTGAGCCACAGCTGCCCCTAAAATGTTTGCATATTTGATTTTGTAAATACTTTATCATCACCTTTTAGGTAGGCATAGTTAACAACAAACAGTTGCTTATTTGCTCATTGCACAATAAAACAGCTGCTATTTTAGATCGGTAATACGAGAATGTCAATGCAGAGTCCTACTGTAATATCCTGATGCCTCTGATGGAGAATATTCAGTAAAACATGCCAGCGTGATAGCACAGAGTGCATTGAAAATGATAAGAGTTAATTATACTTACAGTTAATTAGTTAATTGCAAGTGTTAAATAAATAAGAGCGTTTTTGGCCACACCAACACAACATAATTGTAACCTGGATTGCTGACCAGTGACTTTGCCCACTTCCTGAAAATGGAAATCTAGTTGAAGGATCACCATTTCGTCACACTGGAGGAGATCCAGCTGGCATTGCAAAGGCGTGAGTGCAGAGGGACATAATGCAACCTCTCTGGAGTGATCTATGAACAGTCATACTGACAACAGTCCAGAGATGATGTGAAGATGATCTTGAACTAGAGATCAGCCAAATTTAAATCTCTTCACTTGAAGAGAGTCAAAACATCAAAAAGTTTTCTTACAGTATTTCTAAAAGTTTCATACAATTTATATTTATTTAACTACTGTAAGAAAAAAATGAAAGAGCTGAATGGCTTGCTTGATTTCTGCATGTGTGTCCCTCTCCTGGTATGTTTAAATGGAAGGAAGGATATCTTTTGGCAAGGATATCTTGCAGCAAGATTTGTGCAAGATAATAAGACAGAGTTGGAAAGTAATCCTCAAACTTCTGAGACTTATTAACCCACACTGCATGGAATCAGCAGAGGAAGACATTTAAGAGCCTTATTGTGATCTGTTCTTTGAAGTAAAAAGCTAAAAAAGCTAAAACCTTCTCTGTAGAAAAAAAATGCAGAAGGATAGAAATCCCACTCACCAGGGAAAATGCCTGTCAATAAATGCATAAAAAAGTGACTTTTTTTTAAAAGATTCATCCTAACTGTATCTTCTTCCATCTGTTCTTCTTTTTTGTCTCTTTCCCTTGGCACATCTGCTTGGATCTCACCTCTGATTCCACTGCATTACCTTGCATCTCCTGAAAATTTATAATTTATAAAATTAATTTTTAATTCGCACCTTCCATGACCGTTCTGCTGATATGCGTTCTTATTTTAGATTTGTTCTAAATTTTACCAAGACTACATAAGACCACTATCCCCTTAAAAAGGCCAAGGGGACAGTGTTTTTTTAATTTATTGTGAGCCACAGCCACAGTGAACCCAGTGATTATGAGTTTTCACACAGTCCTCAACCCCGTTTCCTTCTGTCTTCTCTCCTCATTCCAGACACAGCTCACCTGATACTCATCTCATCCATCCATAACTCCCTCCTCTTAGTGAGACCCAAGAGCCTGCAGCAAGCTGCACACACATAAATGTTCAGTGGCCGAGGGACCAAAGTCAGACTGAAGAGTTCAGTCAGGCAGCAAGGTCACTTTGACCTCTGCTAAAGCAGGAAGTACACAAGGCCTTCTGGGATACACTGTCCGGTCAGCGACAGCAATGGCAACTTGATGAATGATGTAGCTGAGGAACACAGTAGATTATTCCGCCTTCCTACACTTGCACCAGAGAAAACCTGGCTGGCAGGTACAGGGATTAAGAAAAGAGAGACAGCTTTGTTGGAGCTACACAAATGACAAGCCTGAAGCTGTGAATACTTTGTACCAATCATAACCTCATCCTCTGCACGCGCACATTACAGCCAACTGTAGGTAAGCCGCTTTCATGTGGCCATCTATCACAGGCATCCACAGGGAGTAAGCTGACGGAAAACTGGGCTAACAGAGACTGTTAACCCCATTTAAATAGTGCCAAACATTTTAGGAACTAACCTTCCCTGAGGCGAAAGCCAAACTGGGGTAAAGACAGCTAAGAAGTCTCACAAGCACTGAGCAATGTCATCTCCAATTTATAGTCATTTGAAGCTGTTGATATCATTTGTAATTTAGGTTAAAATATAAAACCATACATCTTTTTAGATGTACAGTACTGTGCAAAAGTCTTATACATTAAATGTATTTACTGTATTATTTAATACTACCATGTACCATTCTTTCTCTTTCTATGTATTTTCATTATATAATTTCAAGGACTGTAACTAATAATTATTGTCATTTTTAATGAATCACTTTATTATTATTATTATTTATTGATTAATCAAAACATTTTCTGTCTGTAAAATGTCCAAAAATTACTGTAATGTGACCTTCAGAAATTTCTTAAACCTTGAACCCATGGCAACATGCTCAGAGAGCCTTACATTCAGGAAAGGTGGACACTCATCTTGAGCACTGTTTTGATTAAAACTCCTGGAAATATGACACTAATACATGAACGTTTAGGGGTTTAGGGGTGTCTTACTACTAAGATGAAAATGAATGCATTTTGACTACTTCCTCTCAAGAAATCCTAATTACAGCAAGAAATCTCTGACCAAAATCTTGTTATGCTCGAACATATGGTCCTGCTCTTGTAGTTGGAAGAGTTCACAGTGAGAGTTTTGACATGAGCAGCAGTGTGTGTATGTGATGAGTGTGTGGAGTCACTGTTGGGCTGCCGCAGAGCTTGGCCAAACACCAGCCTGACGACAGCAGCTGGAGAGTAGTGATGTAATAATCTTGTTGCCATGGAGACCAGTGGTTCCCCAGCATCTCCAAAAATTCAAGGGCGGTGGAAAGTCACCAGGCTGGCTGGCTGGCTGTGACACAATACTGCTGTGATGAGAAGATACACAGCCATACATACAGAGGCATCCAAGCTGACTTCACCCACTTATTATTAAGCTAATGTGTGCAGAATAAAGTTTTAAAGATTTTTGCCATTACCCTCTCAAGAAAGATAACTAGAAGAAGGACTTTACTGTAAAAAGTCTAGCCCTTTATGCTAAGTTACCACAACCTTTTTACATTTTGTTTTGGTGTCAAAACTGCTGTATCAGGATTGCGCAAACCCACAACCAGAATAGACAGCAACTAAATTTTCCTATCAAGCAGTTGCTTGCAATTCTGTTAGAGGCAAGTGGTCAGGAACATAGAAAACCCCGATTTGAATTGAGTCTCTGCTGCCTTTCATCATGTAACCATGTAGAGCAACTTGAAAGATTTCAAAGTGAACTCACAACACAAACCTGTCAATTATGTGCTCCTCTGAGTCAGTATTCACCCCTAATTGAGGCAGAGAAGCTCTTCATTCTTTTGATTTAGATGATTTGAGATACAGATGAGTCCCCGGAGAGAGACTGAGAAATAAAGAGTTGAAAAATTGGACAGTCAGACAGTGAGAGAATAAAAACAACGGGAAACAAAGAAAACAGGAACAGGGAGCTCTACAGTCTGCATCTCATCATTGGTTAAAGACCAAGAATAGTTTCCAAACATGCAAAACAAGCAGGACCCTTACTTTGATGTCTGAGGTCTGAAACAGAGCTCAGGAATTTAATTAGATGACTGTTTATATTAGTACTAAATAGCATTTGAAATCATTTCAGATTGTCATCACTAAAAAATGGCACCCCCCCCCCCCCCCCCCCCCCCAAAAAAAAAAAAAAAAAAAAAAAACCCAAACTAAAAAAAA
>VUQI01036828.1:0-10307 GCA_015106735.1 Paratilapia polleni
AAAGAGAAATATATATATATATATTTTTTTTAATATATATATATATATATATATATATATATATATATATATATATATATACACTTCATATATTTTTAGATGCTGGATGGGTTGTCACATTGAAATTGTGTTTTATTTAGAAGTCTCTCAAGAAGTCTATGAAAGTAGATAAAATATGTCAGCATCATATCAGTTACTGTATGCAGCGATTAACATTAGGATTGTCAAACAAATCTGAAAAAACTGATTCATTTTTCACAGAAGGGCGAGGGCTCACAACAGACTGGAGTCTCGCTACAGCAACAGCTCCGGAGGCTCCTACGAGGATGAAAAGAGTAAGTCTTGACTTGGTTCTCATGAGAGATAAAGTACAATCTTGAACTCTCACACAGAACCTAGGGGATGTTTGGAGAGATTCCCAGGAGTCTGAAATATTTAATACTTTAACTCCAGACTTCAGTGCTAATTGTTACTAATCTTCTCTCAAGAGTTGTTATTGTGAAACTGTCAGTGCATGTGCTATCTCTTCTCATTCCCCACATTTTAATTTTTGTTGGTTATGTTATGTATTTTTAACATTTTATCCAGACCTGAGCCAAGACCCAGCACTTTTTAGCAGCCCTTTTAGCAAGTACTTAAATTGTGAGACTAATATTCGTGAGTCTACTGCTGTATTCCTTTACAGCTGTAACCAGCCAAATACAGAGACCTAGAGAAAAATTTTGAAACCTAGCCGTATGTTGTCAAGCACTTTTAAATAACTGCCACATTGTATAGGTTTCTCTTATGGATTTTCTTGGCAAAAGTAAGTTTGCCTAAACATAGCTAGCCAATACCACTGTCCAGCTAACCCAGCTTAGCATGAAGACTCCAAAGAAGAGAAAACAGCTGGCCTGACTCAAACTAAATTCACCAGCAGCACTTATTTGTCTAATCCATACAAAAAGCAAAGTGTAAAAATAATTAATAAATAATAAAATCACTCATTAGTTTAAAATTCAACAACAAATATGGTAGTGTAATGGTGTGGGGGATATTTTCCTGGCACACTTTGGGCCCCTTAGTGCCAACTGAGTATTGTTTAAATACCACAGCCTACCTGAGTATTGTTGCTGACCATGTCCATCCCTTCATGACCACAGTGTGGACATCTTCTGAAGGCTGCTTCCAGCAGGATAACGCACCATGTCACAAAGCTCAGATCATCTCAAACTGGTTTCTTGAACATGACAGTGAGTTCACTGTACTCAAATGGTCTCCACAGTCTCCAGATCTCAATCCAATAGATCACCTTTGGGATGTAGTGGAAGGGGAGATTGGCATCATGGATGTGCAGCCAACAAATCTGCAGCAACTGTGTGATGCTGTCATGTCAATATGGACCAAAATCTGTGAGGAATGTTTCCAGCACCTTGTTGAATCAATGACACGAAGAATTATGGCAGTTCTGAAGGCAAAAGTGGGAACAACCTGGAGCTAGCAAAGTGTAATTAATGAAGAGCCCAGTGAGTGTATGTTTCTGATATGTTTTTAATAATTAGATTTTGTTGTTCTGGTAGATGACCCACTTCCACCTTATGCTGGGTGGCTACTGAGTGTTCTGGAGACCAATCGTCCTCAGCCGTTACCAATGCCTGTTAATGGAGGCTGCTGGGCACCCCTGGTTGACTACCTTCCAGAAACGATCACGCCTAGAGGGCCACTGCACAGGTACACACAAACAAACCAACACACTCTACAGACAGTCTACTCTGAGATGACCTTCAGAAAATTACACATAAAACAACAAGCTCAGACTTAGAACAGTGATGTTACTATCAGCAGAGTCAGCAAAGTGTTTCACAGACTTGTCACACCTGCTCGCAGATGGTCTGATAAACTCAAGCACAGAATGAAGCCAAGCCAGCTTGCTCTGGCTCTACTAGCAAAAGAATTAATATTAGAAGGGATTTAATCGTTCATCTTCTGTGTCTCTCTTGACACCTCCGAGATCAATACTTTAAATAAATAAAATGAAACATCTGTTGTAGAGATCTTTGAAATTTATGGTCCATGTACAGTTTATGCAGTAGCACAGATTACAGGAAAACAGACCTATTAATGAGTTCGGCAGTTTATGCATCTATAGTGTTACATTATTACATACAGAGAGAGGCCTTACAATTCTAGAGGCAAGACATGCTCAAAACTACTTCCACAAAATCACGTCTTTTTGCACGAACTACACCTTAATTACCTCACGCACATTCCTTCACCTGCTGATAGACATACATATCATTATGTCAGTGTTACAGGTAAAACAAATCAGGGGCATGTGCTTGTCTTGAACATTTTTTTCTGTTCATTTGATCTAAGAAGGGAATTCTCTACTTTATGCTACATGAGCTTGAGCCTAAGCCTTGAAGAATGGTTGTGCTACTCAGTACACCAACTCATAACTCACTGAAAGATCAAATGTTGTTGTTTTTATTGTACTCACCTAGGATTTGTGTGTTCCTCAGGTGTAACATTGCAGTGATCTTTATGACTGAAATGGTAGTGGACCACAGTGTGAGAGAAGACTGGGCCTTACACCTGCCCTTGCTACTACATGCCCTCTTCTTAGGTAGGCATAAACATCATACACACATACATAATTCAACTTGGACCAGCTTTGATCTGTGTCTGATTAATTTTTGGGAAAAGAGTGTGAAAGAAAGTATAAAATGTAAACTCACCCAAGATATCATGCATAGAAGACACATGTGTTTTGTAGAAATACTTTGTGGGAAAAAAAAACTGGACTAGCTTCATGGCTAATTCCTCTGTGTCACTCTGACCTCATTAATGAAACATGAGGTGGACCTACAAGAACTTGAACCAAAAAGATAAGATCCAGCTTCCAAACAGGGTGTTTCCTACCAGCACACTCACACAAAAATAGCCTTGGGGTGTGTAGGTATTTTGTGTGACGTCCAGTGAGCTGATAGCATAACGATGTGTTTTATCTCCATCCCACACAGGACATCCCACACAAGTATTTCAGGACAGGCAGTTCTCCAGTGTCACAAAGACACATTTACAAACAAACATGTGGACACATACCTACCATGTCAGCTGTGTAATAATTACATACTCAGCATATTCTACATACTAACCCTCAAGTTCAGGAGGCTCATTATTGTCCAGTCTTTGTTACTTTGTGAATAGTCATCCAGGAATCCATGTTTTATTGTTCAGTTTTTTTCTTTCTTTCATTTTTTTCACCGATAGTAAATTGGCAGAAATTTTTTATTTATTGTAAGGAACAAACTGGACATAAGAAACAGGAGATAGTAGTTCCCTGTTTTCACAACAAATGAGACACAAGTGTCGGCATCAATAAAAGAAATGACTGAGTCACTTAATGTATGCTGAATCCTAAACCTGTTGTTGTCTTACCGGATGTGCACTTCATTTTCCAGGTCTGGACCACTACAGACCAGAGGTCTATGAACACAGCAAGCGTCTCCTTCTTCACCTCCTCATTGCTCTCTCCTGCAACAACAACTTCCAGGTCAGATTTCCATTTTAACATTTATCATTAGGCTAGTTTAACCTCAACTTTGCACTGCATAAAGTAGGACCAAAAAATTACGTAAAATAATTGGCATTAATAAATTACAAAACATTATTTGTTCACCTACTGACACAACTTCTGCCAAGTTTACCTACACACTGAACCACCTTTGTGTTTCCAGGTAATAGCATCAGTTCTGATGCTAACAAGAGAGATCAGTGACAACAAGACCCTCACAATCAAGTCCAGCTATCACACAGAGTACCAGCAGTCACGTAAGTAGAAAATATTCAGCATATATACAAGCATTTCTTAATCCTGTTACCTTTACCAGTATAATGTTGCCAGATGGAGCACTTTACATTGGAGAACCAACAAACCTGATCATTAAACAGTGTAGTACACAACAATATAATAAGGGGCTCAGGGAATTATATTATTTGTACACTTCTCTATAGCATATGTCATTATGCTCCCATAGATGCACCTGACTTTCTGCGGGAGTGGCAGGCATCTCCCGTGGTGGACTCTGGTCTCAGCTCCACCTCCAACTCATCCTCTGCTAGTCTGGGTGGTGGCAGCACAGCTGGCAGTGTTGGAAATCTACCCCTTGTAACACCTGATGACCTGGAGGATCTTGAAGATTCGCCCAATGAGACAGATGAGAAGACAAACAAACTCATTGAGTTCCTCTCTACCAGGTAAACACAACTCTGGTCATCTTTTGTGCAATTCTAGAGGTGGACAATGTGTGTGGGTGTGTGTATGTAAACTTGACTCTAGAGCACCTTGAGTGTGCACATATTTAAGTGCTTGTGTAACTTTTATGTGGTGCTGCTGGTGGTGGGTATACAGTGCTTGGAGTACTGTGTTGTTATTGCACAGAGCATTTGGGCCACTGTGGGTGCATGAGGACATCACACCAAAGAACCCCAACTCCAAGAGCACTGAGCAGCTCGCTAATTTCCTACGCCATGTTGTCTCTGTCTTCAAGGAGTCCAAGTCAGGTGAGAAACCACTCAGGTTATTGACAAATGTCTCTCACTGAATAATAGTAATGTCAGACCTCACTCACTGTCTTATGAGTTAGTGGGTATCATTCTTTAAAATTATGTCCAAAAATGGAGCAATAATTGCTTCATTTGACACTTGCATAAGTGTTGGTATATACAGTACTGGGCAAAAGTCTTGAGCTACCCCTCATTTCTTAATATTTTGCTTCTAGTGAACCAGACCTTCTTGTAATTTTTTAAAGTGGTTTTGAGCAATAGTTCTCCAGTTTTTCTTTGGACATTAGCTGCTTTTCCACTCACTTTCAGTCATGTCCTTGTACCTGAACATTTTCAGGGGACAACTTAGCAAAGAACTGATTTTAAATTGTATCTTTAGGAACTTTGTTACTAACAACCTGTCAAAAACACATCATTTGTTCCCATTTCTTTAGTTGAATCTACGAAAAAATGCCAAAGATAACACAGATTGACAGGCTAAAATAGTATTTTTGCACCAACAAGGTAATTCCAAAGAGCTCTTAGCAGAAAACCTGGCATAGTGTGCAGTGTGTCCTTGAAAAAATTGAGAAAACTGGACAAGTGGAGGACAGAAGAGACAGTAGGCCTAAAAACTCTAAAGCTACACCAGATGAACAGTATCTGAAGTCATGTCCTTAAGAAACAGGAAGGAAATCCAGTAAAGACCTGATAGATGCATCTGGACCTTTAGCTGATCCATCTACTGTTCACTGAAGCCTCATCAGAAATGGTCTCAGTGGCAGGGTGGCTGTCAAGAAGCCATTGTTAAGGAAGGGAAACAGGGAGAAAAGGCTGAGGTATGCCAAATTACAGAAGAACTGGACTGAAAATTAGTGGCAACAGGTCTGATAGAGTGATGAGTCCAAATTTGGAATTTTTTGTTCAAATCGTCGTTGATATGTACGGAGGAGGTCAGGAGAGAGGTACAACAGTAAGTGTCTACAGCCATCTGTAAAACACGGTCTCTGTCATGGTTTGTAGCTGCATTTCAGCCAGTGGTGTTGGGGATCTTGTCAAAATTAATGGAATTATGAACACAGAAAAGTACCATCAGATTTTGATCCACCATGCAATACCACCTGGGAATGACTTCATTTTTCAGCATGACAATGATCCCAAACACACTACCAATGCAGTGAAAGCATACCTGGATAGAAAAACACACAATGGAGCACTATCAGTCATGGATTGGCCTCCCCAGAGCCCAGACCTCAACATTATTGAAGCAGTGTGAGATCATCTTGACAGAGAATGGAACAAAAGACAGCCAACATCCAAAGAAAAGCTTTGAATGTCCTTCAAGAAGCCTGGAGAACTATTCCTGAAGACTACTTAACGAAATTACAGAAGCTTGGCTAAGAGAGTTCAGGCTGTGTTGAAGAATAAAGGTGCTCATACCAAATACTGACTTTCAAGCTCAATAGAATTGTACAAACTCTGTTTTTGCCTTATATACTGTATTTACATGTGTATTTGCACATGTTTCAATAAATTGCAGCACCTGTTTCCAATTTTCCTGGCAAAATATAAAGAAATGAGCTGTGGTTCAAGACTATTGCACAGTACTGTATAGTGTATATATCTGTTTTCACAGACTTCCACCTGGAGCAACAGCTTAGTGATGTGGCCTTACAGACGGCTCTGTGCAGCTCCTCGCGTCACTATGCTGGGCGGTCTTTCCAGATCTTTAGAGCCCTCAAACAGCCAATCAACAACCATGCTGTCTCTGACCTGGTCTCACGCCTCGTTGAAGTGGTGGGAGAACATGGAGACGAGGTGCAGGTGAGGGAAGAGACATAGAGTATATATAATACTGGTGTAGTACTTTGAAACTTGATGCCTGTACCTGTACAATTTATCAACATACCTGTGTTTCAGGGCTATGTGATGGAGGTGCTGTTAACTCTGGAGTCAGTGGTGGTGAATCTAGCAGAATGTCTGAAAAACAGTGACCTTATGGCAGCTCTTACAAGGTACGTCTGCTCTGTAGTGAATTTTGGATCTCTGGAAGTAGCATAGTTATTTGTTCTAAACCTATTTGTTTTCATTCTGTTTGATTCATAGGACATCCTCACCAGACTTTGTGACAAGTGACAAACTAATGAACAGAAAGAGCACGGGTCAGCTGAACTTCCCTGGCCCAGGGTTTGTTGGTCTGTCATCGCAACGCCACCAGCGCTCCTATTCTGTTCCCAAGAAGTTTGGCGAGTGTGGCAACCAATCAAGTGATCCCCCTCGCAGTGCAACTCTGGATCGGATACAGGCAAGAAAAGAAGATTGTTGTGTAGTCTGACACCTTAATGGTGAATCATCAGTTATAATTTTGTTCTTGTTTTCAATCTGCAGGCCTGCAACAGTCACGGTCTTGCACGAACAGGAAGAACCCCAGGCTCCTGCACATCATCAACCAATCGTATTGATCCCAGTGTTCTGTCGGATCCTGCACATGTTTCTCATCCTTCATCAATACTGGCCACAGTCTTCTGGGTGGCTGTGTCACTCATGGAGTCAGACTTCGAGTTTGAATACCAAATGTCACTTCGCCTCGTTCACAAGCTGCTGTCAAAGGTAGATAAGATGAAACTTACTGATTACGGAGGAAAAGTTATGTAACAAAAATTATTGCCAAGATAAAACTAACCAAAAGCATCCTACGTTTCTCCTTAAAATCAACAAGATCGTGCCATCTTAAGAGTCTTATACTGCTGCTATTGTAAAATGAACGCAAGCTTCATAACCTATAAATACAAGGACCCCACAGAACTAGCACATGGCTATTGATTCACTGATTGGTTTGGTGTCTCACCCTTGTGAAAGGAAATATAAATGTTGCAGGTATTCAGTTTGCATTGTAGGTGGAGGGCACTAAGTTACACAACCAACTTTCAGCTTCACTTAAGCCAGAACCTCCCATTTCCCAGGTGCCCTTAGACAGAGCAGAGAACCGTGAGCGCCTGGAGAAACTGCAGGCTCAGCTGAGGTGGAGTGGGTTCTCTGGGATTCAGCAGCTTTTGTTGAAGGGATTTACCTCCCAGGCCACGTCCGACCTGACCTTACAGCTCTTCTGCCAACTCACTCCAGTCTCCCGAGTGCCTGTTGTTGACAGCTCACAGTCTATAGGTAGGTACTGAGGATCATAGTAAGCTTTATATTGTATTATTTTAGTAGTTTTATAATAAGGTGTTTAGTTTTATTTATACTGGGTGTAGCTGATGTTCAAACTCTTCTCCCTGTATAGGTTTCCCTCTGAATGTGCTGTGTCTGCTCCCTCACCTGGTGCAGCACTTTAGCCACCCAACTCAGTTTTGTAAGGAAAGTGCTGAGAGGATTGCACAGGTACTACAATACTATGAATTCTTCACTTGGGTTTAATCTAGACTTTAGTTTACATTGGCTTTACTTCCTTTTGCTTTTTTAGTTTAGTTAGACAAAGAGGAAAGATGAAAAACCAAAGTGGGTTAGAAAAACCTGACATTTCACAACAGCAGGAAAACAACCAAAAAAAGCCACTGTTTCTCTCATACAGTGTATTTCTGTTTTTTTCCTTTCTCAGGTATGTTTGGAGGAAAAGAACACAAAGCTGTCCCATCTGGCACACGTGATGACACTCTACAAGACACGTTCATACACAAGGGATCCTTTCTCCTGGGTCAGTGTGGTTTGCCGCTACCTTCATGAAGCTTTTTCTGACATAACACTCAACATGGTCACCTATATGGCTGAGGTAAGTGCTACTAAATATATATTTCATATCTTTCTCTATTTTTGGATTTACATAGTTTCATTTCTCTCAGTTTGGCTACAGTCACATGCTATGACATTTTAGGACTGCGAGTTTATAGGATGTTTCTATGGAAGTTGGGACAAGAATGTTTAGTAAGTGGTTCATTCCTCAGTCGGGTGCAGGATGAGTTCATGTTGACAATTTGCTGGCAGGCTTTCCTATTCAGTATTCATCCAGTTGTTAAAGGACAATCCAGTCATTTATAGTCTAGTTTTATGTTGGTTACACACCCATTGACATTGCCCCTAAGAAAGACTAGTTTTGTGATTGCATGCTTTGTCGCTTACTGAATGTCTCTCTCCCTCTCCCAGCTGCTGGATAAGGGCCTTCCCAGTATGCAGCAGTCTCTCCTCCAAATCATCTACTGTCTGCTCAGCCACATGGACCTGACTGCCGTGCAAGTGAAACAGTTCAACGCTGATGTTATGAAGACCATTGAGAAGTTTGTCCAGGTAAGTGTCCCACAGTGCTTAGTCCACTGTTATTCTGTGCATAATATTCTGTATGCACCAGTGTTTCTGTTACATTGTCTTTCTTTTATTCTGTTTGACATGTGACTTTATAGACAGTACACTGGAAGGATGCTTTGAACATCTTGAAGCTGGTAGTATCGCGCTCTGCCAGCCTAGTTCATCCAGTATACGGCCACACACAGGGAGATCTTTCTAACCTAGAGGTCAGCAGAGTGTGGGACGGCTCAGCTAAAGCTCTCCCTGGGAAAACACTTGACTTCACCTTTGACATCTCTGAGGTGAGAAAGAAACTGCTGCTGCTAAGCTCTTTCAAATTCCCATCATTGACTTACAGTTAAAGTACATAACTTTTTCCCTTTTTTTTACTATGTCAGAGATAAAAGAGAATGTCGTGAATGGTTACAATATTCAAACCATGAAAAAATTTGCATGCGTGCCTGCCTGTCTGTTTTTTTTCATAGACACCAGTGATCGGGCGTCGGTTTGATGAGCTCCAAGGATCAGGGGGTAGAGAGGGGAAGGCCAGGGCCATGGCTGTAACCCGCAGTACTTCCTCCACTTCTTCCGGGTCCAATTCCAACACCATTCTGGTGCCTGTCAGCTGGAGGCGACCACAGTTATCTCAGGTAGTATTAGAGCCTAAAATTAAGGTTTCACAATATCTGTCACACAAAGTGCTAGCCTCTTTGTGAATGCTAGTGTTGTTTGGTTTTGTAAGACTTGTAAAAAATTATGAAATTGAAATTTGATGATCAAGTCATATTTCTTTGGCATAGTGACCTTAAATAGCACAAGAAAAAACTATGGTAAACTTTTTATATACAGTGCTTAAAAATAATCCCATGCTCACTGAGCTATGATCATCAATGCCTTGAGCATCTGAAGCAGGTAATAGTATCCATCATTTTAGTGATGAATACTTCATTTCTTGACATCTTTCTCTACATTCAGAAACGAACCAGAGAGAAGCTGGTGAGCGTCTTGTCTCTTTGTGGACAAGAAGTTGGACTTACCAAGAACCCATCAGTAAGCCACCTCCCTTATTGTACTTGCTCTTTATGTGTACAGTCAATAAAAATCAACAACAGACTTTTTAACATTAAAGCTTATAAATTTTTGTAAAGGGAATAATGTCTCTAAAATCTTCTTTCCTTCTTGCCAGGTAATCTTCTCATCCTGTGGTGACTTGGACATGATGGAGGTGCGGGAGAGTGGCGTGTCATCTGAGGATGGTGGTACCAGAGAGGACACACTAGATGACACCGCCAGTGAGCAGCAGTTCAGGGTTTTCAGAGACTTTGACTTCCTGGACGTGGAGCTGGAGGATGGAGAGGTGAGTCATAATACTGCATTTCACCCGTGGTCATTCGATTTATGCTGATTATGTTGCTCCGTTCCTTTTTCCTTTTACCTTTACTGTGTGTTTTAACTTATCCACCTGTTTTTCTTTAACATCAGTATATTTGAAAGTATTTCTCTGC
>VUQI01036828.1:19491-30579 GCA_015106735.1 Paratilapia polleni
TTGATAAGTGGTTAAAAAAAAAAAAAAAAAAGGTTAGCTACTTGATATCATGCATTTCCAAAAGGTTCAGTCATATGGAACTGAAAAGCCCCAGATCACATAGCCCCATGATTCCACAAACGCTGAAGATACGTTATGAAGCACAGCTTTTGAGTTTGATCTCAAAAACAAGTTAATGTACCTTGCAGAGAATAGATTCCACTCTGTAGGGGTTATACCCCACTTGACACTTCCGGCAGAGCTGCTTGTAGTACACCTGCCAGAGTAGTACTCTAAATTAGCAATATGAATGCAGATGTAAGTTTGTGCATGTTAAACATGAATTATAGTAAGCAGATTACCACTTGCCTTACTGGTTCCAGAGATGCACCATACATAAGCACTCTCCCACCGGATGTTGCACTTTTTGCAGTGGAAAAACCCGTACCTCTGCTCCAGGAACTAAAATAAACAAACTGAAATTTTCAGGAGTCATTTGTACACAAAATCTGTGCTTACAGTTCTGTCAGTTGGGTTTTTCCTGCATGCCGTTCTGAAAACGTTTACAGAGTAATAAAACCATGGAAAGCAGAAAAAGCTCCATGCTTATTTTAACTGGTTTGACACTGCATTTTATAAAATTAATTTTGGGACAATCCATTCATTTCTTACATTGCCCTTTAATTTTTCTTTTCTTTTTTTCAGTTTCTGCCAATATATTTTACACTTCTTAAATGGCTTATAAATTTAATATTTAAGGACATGCAGCATTTTAAAGGTTCTGATGTAGCCTTTCCATCCCTAAAGTGGGTCCCTAATTACACTACTAGCCTACCATTAATATGAAAAAGTTTCTTTTCTTGACCTTGAGTTCAGTTTAGAGTTTCTATGTTGAAATCACCACTTTATACAACGTTTCAGATTAGAAAAATATTAATTCACTGAGCTGAAATTAAATGAGACGTTTAAAGAGCCCTATGGCTCAATTTTATAACCGAATCAAGGTTATCTATATTTCCAGATGGATGTTATGTCTTAAATGAGCGTCATAGTTTGAGGACGTAAACCACAGAAAATTGAGTGGATTTTTCCTGCAGCAGCTGGGTTACATCATAGTGGAAAAACTACAGGGGGGAGTTCATTGCCTTCTGGGTTTCTCGCCACAGACATCCACCTGAAAGTTGGAGCCCTTTGAAGATCCGTGGAAAGTTGTCTTGGAGTCCTCTACCGTTTCCTCGCCACTTTGATCCCTGTCGGCATCAGACTTGGCCTGTTCAGTGGCTTCATCTTCTTCACCTCCGCAGTCATTGAGTTTCTTTAGGAAGAGCCTGCGATCAAACACTGGTGAATAGATGGATACCGGCCTCAGGAAGCGCAGGTTGCTCATTGGCGGCGTGGTGAACTGCGCCTTCCCCTCCGGTTTGCACATATCCGGACTCTTGGGGGGCTTGGAGAAGGCAGGATGTTCGTCGCAGGACAGCGTTTTGGGGCCCAGTGAGCACTGGATGATTTTATCCACTCTGGCGTTCACTTGCACGCCGCACTCTTTGGTGTTTGCTTTCTTGAGTGGAGGAGGTAAACTGGGGTTGACTTGGGACAGGATAGTCTTGTAGAGCTCCAGGTAGTTGAGGCTCTGGGGGGTCATAAAGCGACCATCTCTCTTTCCCCAGCTGCCGCCCTGAGCCGGGGGAGCGCAGACGGGGTTACCGTAGACGCTGTATGGTGGAAAGGTGGACAGAAACCCCTCCATCCTGGAGCCATGAAACCAGTCCAACTCCTTCCTCCTGGGATTTATAGCCTACACTTAACTCCTTGTAGCACTAATTGGTTAATTGAGAACAGCAGTGTGCAGACTCGACTCGACCAGACAAAAATATTGTGAAAATAAATACCTAATATTGTGTTTTCTAGTATTTATTAATAATAACGCTCTACTGACTGCCACAGGAATAACAGGCTTTGCATTTAAAGGTGCAGTTATACATTTTTAGGTCATCTTTAATAATTAAGTTTTTATCAAAACTCTCGATCAGCAGCAGAAATAAAGCCCATGTATTTCTATTTTTCCTGCAACAAGCGTACTGTTTTAGTTGAAGGGTGCGCGTCCGAAATATTATATTGGAGCTCCCCCTATAGCTCATGTTGGTCAGACACCCGTCAGAGAAAGACAAAGCGAGAAGCTTATCTATGAGGCATGTAGAGTTATACCTTTATTTTATTTTTTATTTTTTTTAGTTTGGCGTTACGTGAACCAGCTTGGCAAGAATTTTGCATAATTACAAAATTAAAATCAATAAATTCAGAAAACGTTACTATAACTCGAAAGACTAACATGTGACAAGTATCAAAAATGTGAATGAATAGGTTAGCAGACAAAGAAAATAGGAAAATAAATCCCTCTGTAGTAGCCCTAAAATGTGCTTTTCAAGCGGCTGTATGAGTAAATTACTTTACGTAATATATGTTAACAGCAGGGACACGTTTAAAACGTAAGAAGTGCTATTTAAAAACAGCAATTTTTTTTGTAAATATAGTTTACACAGAAGAAACGTGAATGTAGCATCGCACTGTCATGTTTATTAGATCATTTTCACACACAATCACCCCTTAGTTGAATCACGGGTTACTGATGAGTTCAGGGTCTGTCGGAATTATTAGCTTTTCCATTTTAAATCCACAGCAGAGAACATAAAGAACAAATAACATTCTCATATGGATATTCGAAACAACTTTTTTTAAAATTTCTTTGCATAGCTGGGACTAAATGGAAAGTTCATGTAAGGAAATTAAAGTTTTATTTGGCGGGGTTTATGTATTTTTATAGGCCTATGCTCAACAAAATAACCTTTTTTTCCTGCAAATTACCTACTTTTGGTTTTACAGTAAGATTCACAAAGACCGTTAAATACACTAAAGCAGCTGTCTAATATGTAAATATGTGTTTGTATATTCAAAATCTTTTGAAAAAAATGTCACAAACAACAAGTGAAAAGATGGTCCGCGCATCACCTGAAGGGCTCAGCAGAAGTACCTGGACTCGCTCTATAGGTGGCGCTGCGCACCCATCGATGGTTTGTACCCACGGGCACTGAATCTATACATATTGGCGCCATTTTGGAGCTAGGAGGGGGAAGAGAGCTGCAGAGGAGGACACGATTTATCACAATTCACCGTAACAGGTAAGAAAATGCACAAAGAAGCAAATCATTTTTGATTGAAAAGTAGCGATATTTTCGGGCGTCGTTGCGAAAGAGTGGGTACGATCTGGGATGTATCCACGGAGCAGTCAGGTTTCCAGGCGCTAAAAGGCGGAGCGCAGCCCGCCTCGCTCGCCTGTGTTTCTCGGCAGCCTTGTCCGATTCACAGCGCTGGTTGACCTGGTCCTGCGGCGCAAAATGGGTAGCTAGTAAAATACTAGTCTGTCGGCTTGGCTCCCTGCAGCACGAACAAACAGGGGATCGACTTGGCTGTATGAGCGGGGTCGGGATATTGATAACGATATAACGGTAGTTGGCCGGCGTGTTTTGTTCAGTGCAACGTTACTCTCTGTCCGCCCTCTGTCACTGAGATTGCTCTGCTGCTAACGCTAGCTCGGGCACGCTAGTCGCTAGCGTGGATACCAGCAAGCTAACAGCAGCTAGATGGATTAGCCACAGTCAACATAACAGCAACAAGGCAGCCTGGCTATACCGTAGTGCCTGGCCTTGGCATGCTGCTGGACCATAACAATACCCTCTATTCATAAACTGTTTCCTGTCTGTGTAATAACTCACTCACATGAAATCGGACTTGAGAATAATTTTTAGCCTAACTCTAGTAGTAATCTCGTCGCTGTTAAGATGAAAAAAAAAACCACATATATTTTCGTTGTGACGCTCATTATTGCGGGCTGTTAGTACAAGGCGCATTGCTTTTTAATTGCAGACATGATCTTGTAGCGGTAATTGTGTGTTTAGCGCTCGCTCCGATGAATCATTGATAACTTCTGTAGATTTTAAAGACTGTTTCCTTAACGAGTTTGCGCACCTGGTATGGTAAAATATCAATATCACGCAAATCAGCGAGAACTTTTTTTAAGAGAAAAAGTAGCGTTTGACTAATGAAGACAGTGTGTTCTTTATTTTTATAGGAAAGTCGCTTCCAATATGTGACAGCTATCAGCCTGTGATTTATTTATTTTTTAATCCCATTACCGTCAGCAGATTGGAGGTTGTAAGAAGTCTCTGAAATATCTGATTACATGGCCGTATAATACAAAACATCCTCTTCAAAATAACACAACTAAAAGCCCAAAGTGGGTTTTAATGTATTCTTGCTGTGAATTGCAAATAAAATGATGCTGCTGCTTGTGCACATTTTTTTTTATTCTATATATATTAAATAAATGTGCACAAACCCACAGGCAGAACTCATTTATCAGGAACCACTTTGCAGTTTTACAGGAGATAATTTGTCCCCTTTCAAAATCAAATACAGGCTGTAGTCCTTTAAGCATTAACTAAACTGTAAACTGAGCTAAATTATATTTAGTAATGCTCCCCCTCTGTAAAACCAAAATGGTAGTTTTCAGTTTGTTTCTCTTTGATGGTTTCCTTGTGGTGAATGGATACAGAAAGGTGATGATGTGTGCGCTGCCTAATGCCCATAGACATGTGATCCAGCCTTCGCTCGTCCATTTCATTTCATCTGAGGCAGACTAAACTCTTTGACAGTGCTTCCCTTCTTCAGCCAGTTTCCATCACTTTGTGTTTGTGTGAGTGCCCGTATGGAGGTCGCTGAGTTCGCTCTTAAAGCCAGCCGGTGTCCGGTTCCCTCTCTGTTTGCTGACATTCACCCTCTTCCCAGTGATCGCCCACGGGGTTAAAATCGAGGATGTCTGTGTCAGGGTTCAGATTAGGTTCGAAGAATGCCTCGAAGATTTCAAATTTCTGCTGGCAGCTGTGTTTAAAGGGCTAAAGTGGGAAGAGGAGAAGCAACTGATGGAAAACCCTCCGCGGGGGGGAGAAATGTGTTTTGACTGTGATAAACCAGTAATAAGTTGAAAGTAGCCCTTGTTCAAGAGGATGTGTATGGGGAAAGCTTGCCACTTTGTGATTATTTAGTGCTGGTTCCCTGGTGGATGGTACCCACACTGACTCCGCAGGTTGAGAAATAACCTACTATGATTGGCTGCCAGAGCTCGCTGTGTGTCAGTGTGGTAGAATGAGAGAGGGATGGACTCAAATTTGGCAGCAGCTGTGGGGTGGAAAAGAAGGTCAGAATCAAGCAATTTGGCAGTCTGCCAGTGTCCTGTGTGTGTGTGTGTGTGTGTTTGGCCCTGCATGTGTGTGTGTTTGTAAAAGCTCAAGTACAGCTACAGAAAATTGTTTGGTTGTGATTCATAACATGGTTTTACAGTCTGGTCTCTAAATCAAGCGCTTTTGTCAGACGGCAGACCCACTGACCGCGACTGCTTCATAATAATCCATTTTTCTCAGGGGTTAAAGGGAACAGAAATTGAAGGCACAAACAGGTCAGTCGTGACAGAAGAAAATAATCTGTTCATTCATTTTGCTGTGCTTTTTGTAACCACATATATGCAATGGTGAATATGTTGTTGTGTTGAATGAAATATATAGAAAAACATATTTTAATGTCCAGCAGCCACAAATGCTGGTTTAATACCAAATTCCATATGTTTTGTGTCCTAACAAGTGAAAGCAGGTAAGACTGCAGCATGGTAAAAATGTGACAAGTTTTAGTGCTGCCTGGTCAGAGGAAAGACTATGGATCAAACTTAGTCTCATATCTGGTCATCAGGGAGGTTGAGGTGGTCAGCTGGGCGTGGATGATCTTGATTTGGCATATAGTCTTCTTTCCAAGGAATCATACAGATGGCCTCGTTAGAAGGTGCTTTATGTATTATATTTTGAAAGTTCCAAAAACAGGATGCCACGGTTTGTGAGTTCTGAGTTATGCCCAACCATAGTCAGGGTTTCTGCAAGTGTATTGAGGTTTCTCATGTGATGTCATGCACACATTGCCTGAGAATTGTCCGCCATATTGGACGCAAGGGGACAATGCGTGTTGGCCGGTTCCTGGAGGTTGCTGGCTGTCACTAGGTCACAAAGAAGGTGCTGCACCAAACACCTCCTCGTGGTTGCTTTGGTCACTAGCAGATTGCTGCAGTGGCATGTAGTTTTTGTGGTAAATGCCAGCTTGTCTGTAAACACTCACTAAGTGCTAGTTGAACGGTAGTAAAACTTGGAAAAAGTATGACTCAACCTGGAAACAGAGAATGTTTGCCTTCAGAATAAAAGTTGTGCCTCAGCGCTGCAGCCAACACGTTTCAAAAGGTGCAAGTTTTATTTGAAGGCAAATGGTCACTGTTTCCGGTTTGTGTGGCACTTTTCACAGTTTCACTACCACTCGGAGAGTAGCTGGCGAGTGTTTACAGACAAGTCGGCGTGTTCCATGCAAGCTACGGGTGACCACGGCAGTCTCCTAGCAACCAAAGCAATCACAAGGAGGTTTTCACCAACCGGTTGGGGAATGCACATTTTTCCCTAGCGACCAGTGGTTGCCAGATGGTCAGTACCGGTCTCTAGGCATGTGTGACTGCGGCCGTGTTCACGTCACCCTACTCTGTCTCACGTCTAAAATGGCAGACAAGTTAACGTTACATGACTGCAAAACCTTACCTGAAAGCAGGGTGGGTTGCTGGGTCTGGATTGACATGTGTCTTGGCTGTTTTCACCTTTTGCATGTATTTGTGTGTCCTTGTGGCACTTTTGGTCCTGGAAACCCCTGCTGTAACCCATGTAACTCAAAGGTGGTTTTAAGTATTTCGGCTGGTGTCCATGTTTGTCTGTCTCTTGGTAGATTTTGTCATCAGGGTAGCATCACAATGTAAAAGCTGCAGACATGAAGCTTTACAGGTGTGTAGTTGAGTTGTCAAAATGAAGGCCAAGATGAATGGTGTGGTCTGACCTAAGAGTACTGAATGCGCATGAAATAAGGTAATAATATATTAATGACTTTTAAGTGCACTTGGGTTATTTGCTATCTTAAAATATGACTACACCAGAGGTCTGTATTATGAAGCAGGATTTGGGCTTATCCACATAACTAAAGGGTTTGACTGGGTTTTCAGGATTACTAAGGTGGTAGTCTTCTTACAGGGGATTTATGCTTCTGTATTAAATCTACACCATAAGTACACCGTAACCACAAACCCCTCTGAAACCCTGTATTGTAACCCGACACGCACCTCCCTGGAAATGTAACTACACATTGCGCTGATGTAGCCCACAACTACTGTGATTGGCCTGTCCAGTACTCTAGATTCTTCCTGTGCATTTCCGGCTACTTTTTCACTGCGGTTTTTAAATGGATCAGTGCAAGAATAACAGACATATTAAAATAAGGAATAATTACCATAGCCTCAATATAAGGACACACAGATGTCAGCAAATTCCTAGAGGGAGATTGCCGAAACTGTCGGAATGGATGTGAGGGAATGTACCAAGAAGTGGAAAAACTTGAAAAAAAACTGACCACAGCAAAGAGTAGGGACCCAGTCCCAGCATTTTATTTGTTTCTATTGTGGCTGGCATCGTATATGAAACACCGGGACATGATCACAAGGTAATTAACACATAATGCACCACACACAAACATGAGTGCTGGCAACAGCGTCGACCACTTACATCGGTTACATCGTAGGCTCCACAAAGATTCACTGCAGAAGTCTAAATCAGCTGCCACCGGGGTACATCGCCACAGGAACCTACGCTGCAACTCTAACCTCCTCCAGAGGAGGTTACAGGTACAAAACCACCACCTACTGACTGATCAGCTCTCCAGAAAATAGCATCCCGTTCCTGGGAGATCCCACAGAGCTCTGTGCGCGAATAGTAAAGTAGCATCTAAAGTCTTTGTCTTTCCCTGATGAGCATCAGTAAGAAATATGGATTCTTAGGAGCTGCATTCTTCTTCTTTCCTGTTGGCTGCAAGCAGTTTTAAAACAACTTTATTGTTCTGTATGCCTCAATATATGACCATAAAACAGAGTCCCTATTTTTACTTGTTGATCTTATATCAAATTTATCACACTATAGCCTACATTTTAATTAAGTTTATTTTAATTTATTCTTTAAACATTAAACATCATTGGGGCTACAGCTGAAAAAAAAAGATAAAAATGTGCAAATACCTAAATAATTTAGTTAAATACACAATTTTAATCTTTCGGAGTCTCCCGTGTCTCTATGATAGAGCTGTAATACTGATCGGTCTGTTAACTAGCTGACATGGTCTGCATTTTTGCCGTCTTTCCTTCCTGGCTTTAAATAGGCTAAACTTTATTAATATAGCAGGTCTTTCCCAGTTTCACTAACACTTAAAGAGCACACACATTCATACAGTGCTTTTTAATATTATACTTTCCTCTCAAACACACCACCGATTTGTCTGCAGCAGCTGTGTTGCTTTCAGTCTGCATTATGTGTTTAACTTCTTCATATTGTTTTCTAATATTGTCGTTTTATCTTCCATTCCGACCTGTCAACGTTGGTCATGTGCTTCAGACACCACCCCTTTCATGTGTACACACTCATAGCTGGATTGGGAAACCCTAGGTTGAATTAACCACTTTTGTATGACTGCTTAAGAGCCCGTTATGGTTGCTGCATTGGTTGTGCCGTGTGCAAACAGCGATGTCACCTCAGCCCCGTCACCATTTATACTGCCGCTGAGGGCGAACCAGACTCGCTGCAGTGTTCTCCTGAACAATAGGTGTTGCCACTCAGACGAAACCTCTGCATCGGCGCTGGTATAGGAGTACAAGAAGTCCAAACGGGAAGCAAAGCAATTACAGAGTTTTTAAGTTTTCTCCAGTAAGTCTCATCTTTTCAAGCTGCAACATCTCCCTGAGTGTAATCTGGAAATCTCTGACCTTCTGCACTGATATACCATTGAAATGGTAGTTAAAAACTGACACGATCGTACACTTGTGCCTTCAACCCGGCCACACGTGAAAAGGTTACAGAAATTGAGAGATGCACGACTGGCTGAAACAACACCAAAGCATGGCGTCACTTTTGGTGCACAGACTCGTCCATAGAGACACTACAGTGCAATGAACCGCTAACGGCCCTGCTAATGATCATAGTCGCCACCGACGTCCCCACAAGCTGCAGCTTGCTTTCATGGCAGTAAAATAGCAAGCTAGACCATCTAACCATTGTGTGTGGTGATGTTGACACTTTCACTGTGTGTGGTTTCTAATATGACTCACAAAAGTCTTGAGGTATAACACATTCATTCCCATTACCCTGAAGCTTGATTACCTTATCTAATCAGCCATCTGATTTCATTACAGATTATGTGCAGTTTCTGGTTATAAACTTGATAATGATTAATTGATTTAAATACAATTATAAAGCAATGTTGATTTGTGTATAAATCATAATTATGTACAAGAGGCATAATGGCCCCCCAGAGTTGCACAAAGTCAAAGGAAGCGTCTTCAGCTTGCTTGTTTTGTTGTTTGGACCAACAGATGAAAACCTCCAAGAAATGACTCTTTGAATATCGACTCCTTTAGTGAAAGTTTGCGTGTCTTTATGCAACATAATAAATTCAAAATTGCTCCTAATGGCATGTAATGCAACCATTTACCATGTTGTTATCCTGAGGGGACATTCTTTTCTGATGGTTCTGGATGATTTGGGAAAATAAACTACTACAGAATGAGTCTTTACACTCACAATCTATTAATTATTAATTAACATTAATTTGCTTCAGCTATTAAATATTTTCACATGTCTGCATTGTTGACTACATGATCAGTTTTTCTGTGAAGTGATGTTAACATTTAAAGAAATTGACATGAAAATAGACCAAGACGTGAGTCTGAAGAAAATTATTGTTTTGGTTAATAGCAGTATTTCTGAGCTGTAACTGAGGCACGCTGCCATGTATTCAAACCAGCACGCTCACTGGGCCTAAACCGTCCAAAAGCTACAAGAGCTGCAAATGTTTGGTTAGCTAATGTCAGCCTACTGTTCCCTTTAAGGCAAAACATATGAAAAAAAAAAAAAGCCTGCAAAGATTATAAAGAACAAGGCAGATGTTATGGCTTATTACCCGTATGTCCACTAATTAGGGTAGGCTAAATAATTAATTGCAGTATGTGAATATACACTCACACATACACCACTTTCTCTTTAGTGATTAGTGTGGTAGCAGAGGATAGAGCAACAACTGAGCATCATGAAATGCCCAGAAGGGTGTACTACAACGCTAGATGGGTCGGCAAGGTATGTTGAGGTTAAAGATTTGAGTTCTTAGTGTTATAAAGGTGACTCTCGTTTTGCCTGGCTAAATCACCAGAGCAAATAATGCCGAACAAAACCTGGTCCGCAGCAGGTTATGTTCAGAGCTTTGTGTTAAAATCGTCTGGAACGCCTCATTTTTACTGTTTTTCTTTTAAACCACATGCTCTAATGTGATTCTTTGTTGAAGGGCTATGTTTTACATATGCAGCCTGTTGAGCCATTTCACACTAATGCTGCAGAAGAAAGCCATACAGAAAAGCAGCAGCTGAGCAAAATGCACCAGATAGTCAAAGGAATGTACATTCATTCACTTGGAATGCACACAAATTGGAAAATTAATTAGTCTATTTGTATCACGAAGATTAAAATTAATTTCACTTTGATCTGACCAAACCTAATTTGATTTCTACCTTCTCTGTTATTAGACCATGGTACAGTGTCAGACCTGAATGCACTGATGTTTAAATGTATTCATTTTAAAGTTCAAAAGCACTTAAAACTCACAGAGTGGGAAAAATAATCTTGCGAATTCACAAGTGAAGATTTTTAACTATTTTCTGCAGCTTTGCTCTCTTTCCTTATTTGCAGCACCACTGCTGACTTTTGCAGTTACATTTTATAGCCTATTTTTTTGTAGATCTCTATCACATGTTCCTCTGATAATGTCTCTGACTGAAGTAGGCTGTGTTCATTTAATCCATTTTGTGCAGAAGAAGAGTCGAATGACTCATCAAATGCCCCATTTTATGTGAGTGAACACAGAACCCCAAGCAGAAAGCCTGAGTTAACA
>VUQI01036835.1:6969-20140 GCA_015106735.1 Paratilapia polleni
TATAAGGGAAGTAAAAAAAAAAAAAAAAATGGAAACAAAGTCACATTTGGACTGGGAAAGATGAAAGCAGGGCAAGAAACAGGGAAACGAGAATCTCTGGTGTGCGGTGCTAGTGAGCAGGGTGCGTGGGTTTCATGCAGGAAGAGGTCGTGTACTGTGCTGATGAAAAAAGCAGCGCAATTAGATGATGAGCCATCAGTGTCTTCGTCTCCTGGGGGCTTCATTATTACACTTCACTCCTAGCATAGGGAAAAAATAGAGTTCATATTAATCGCCCTCTTGTGTAACTGTGACCAGTTATAGAGCGGTTAGGTTAGGGCAGTGTGGACATGCTAATTTGATGTGTCGTTTGATGTGTGTGTGCGCATGCACTTGTGCGGATTGTTTTTTTTTTTTTTTGGTGTGTGTGTGTCACATGGGCCACATTTATCTAAGTGTGTGTTCCTGCTCTTGACAAGCACATGGTGGGTCACGTGTTGACAGACTATAAATGACATGAGAGGGTTTTTTATTTTTGTTTGTTTTTTTGACCCCTCTCTCTGTTTCTATGATAGAAGAAGGTTCTGTCACATGATGTACTTAATACCCTCAATGGCCCACTCTCTCAACTGTGGTGTGGGTTCGAGCATTAGGTCTGGGTTTAAGCATTGTGTTTCAACTTCTAATATGTCTAATACGTCCCTAATTACAGTTTACCTCAGGGGAAAATGTGAAATATGTAGAGAGTATACTGCAGAGCAAAGGCTTTAATCTGTCTGTGTAAAAATAAAACAGTTGGGTGGGTTTTGAAAATGCCATCTTCCTCCCATCATGACTGTGATTTTTGGAAATTTGCTTAAAAGCCGAACGCAGAACCTAAAACCTTAGGAGGGCTATCTCCGTGTCTCAACATCCCCTTGGTACACACGGGTAAGACCAGCAGTCTATCAAAATGGCATGCTGTCGGTGAACAGGGCCATACCACAGCGTGGAGCTTGAAGCTTAAAGTTTTGTGCACACAAAACACGTTGACATACACATTGACATTTTTGTAGCAGGAAAGTGTTGCTATACAGTGATGAAGAGGAGGTCAAGTGTGCCTCCCAATCACAATGCCTCTTTCCGTCTGTCTGGGTCTCTGGGTACTTATTCAAATACGTGGTGACTCACACACAGAGACACACACACACTCTGACTCATCAGAGAGTCTTGGCAGCGGTTGCTTTGAAGTTACACGACACAAAGATATAGTTCTTATTCAGAGCTGAGTAAACCGTTGGACGTTCACCAGAATTTTTCCGGAGGGGGGCATTGTTTGAAATAAATACATTTAAAAAAGGCGCCTGGAGGAAAGTTGGAGCCAGCTGATACAGGTGTACTAGTCCTTGGACTTGTCTTTGATAGCAGTAATGCTCTTTTATAAGTCCACACCATCTTCTGTCTTCCTCACACAGAAGATAATGTTACTTGAAGGATATGATAATGACTCATTAGCTATGTTTCTGTATTGTGCTGGCCAGATGAGCATGAAATCAGAACTGTTTAGTAAATCCCCTCTAAGAGAAGCAACATGCTAAACAACATAATAACTCCTCATCTGTCACTGACAGTCGGGGTAAATTAGAGCTGGTATTCCCTGGTGGTGTTTTTAGCAGGGGAGGGGCAGCCCCTGTCACATTAAACCGTGTCTCTGTGTTGGGTGAGAATGGCGCAACACCACAGCTGGCATGGAATCACTAGAGGGTGGAGGCGTATCTCTGTCAGTGTTACTCTGGCAGAAACACACAGTTCATGCCTCTCTCACTTTCTCTTTTTCCACTCTCTTGTTGTCCCTTTAGGTTACTGCAGAGGACAAGAAGAACAATGATGACATCTCTGATGGTAAAAGCTGTTCCTTTGCAACACCAGGCCCCTAATGCAAGTTGTCTTTGAATCCCAACATAAGATGGCCTTACTTGAGGTCAAATATTAGACTACCACAAATAGCAAATGCCTGTTAATTCTGATTATTGCAATTGACAAATGTAGTGGAGGTCTTCATTACTGGTTGACTTGAACAGCATCCTTGCAGCGTAGTCCTAATTAATGTGATTAGAGATATTTGCCTCTGTTACCTCCACTCCATCCATCTTTCTCTCCATCCTTGTAACGGTTGGCCGAGACATTTCGAAAAAGATAGGACTGAAATTATGCTTTGTGACAGCCGGCCAATTCCCTGCCTCCTCTCTGCCCCCGTTTAGTTGCTTAGTAACACCTGCAGTTTGAGTTAACGGACCACCATTGCTCAACAGCAGAGACAGTGGCCCTCGCCACCTCAGCTTTCTGATCAGACGCTCGCTTTAAGTAGAGCTCGGGGGCAGACTGTGTGTGTGTGTGTGTGTGTGTGTGTGTGTTTTTGGATGTGTGCATATGTCTATGAGATGCATTGAGATAGTGGGAGTCAGTGAGTGGGAGTGAGGATGTGCATGTGCGCTTACACTATGCCATTATGTGGGAGTTTGGCCAATTCGACTCACTGTGTTTAAGATAATGATTTGAGTCTAGGATAACTTGCTATGAGTCAGAAGAGGAAAAGCATTTAGTTACTGCATTTTGAAAAAAAGAGCATATCAAGAATTTTAACCAATAGTTCCACTTTCAGCCAGGTGGCTATATTCTACATGCATACTACCTTACACCAAATGTCTAACCTAACAAAATGGATGTATAAAAATGTATTATTATTCAGGAATTGTGTCACCCTATATTCAGTTTGAACCTTCCTTACAGATAGGCCCAAAACTGCAGTGAAAGAGCCAGTAACTGAGGCATCATCAGCTGATGGCAAACCTGTCCTACAGAAGACTTGGGTTGACCTGGATGACTTTGCTAAATGCTTTCAGTGAGGCACACACACACGTGCAAAAATAGACACAAATATGCATTGAAAACATACCGTGTCAATAGATAATCATAGGCAGCAGTGAAAAAGGGGTAGTCTGCCTAAAAATGTTCTGATTAGGATTATAAAAGCTTAAGAAATAACTGGCATTATTTGTTTTTTTTAATTTCAGGACTCTCTTGGTGTTTCATGAACCACAGACGTATCAACATCATATCCAGAAATCACATTTTAAGGTACAGAATGTACAGATTCAGTCTCCAAAGCCATTAATTTCTAAGCTTTTGACTTATTTTTGTGCTTTGACACAATATTGGTAGTTGTATGGGATATATTGCATTTAACTAAGCTGTTTTTCTCTGCAGAGTACTGTCTTGTCCAAAACAACAGGAGCCTTCAAATGCAATGGATCATCTACACTGTCTCTTACCACTGGGTCCCTGGCTGTAGCAAGCCCTGAAGTATGCATGTAAACAACAGAAACACACCCATATGCACACTAAGAATTGACTTGGATTGGATTGACCCTCTGAATCTCTGTCAGTCTTCCCTTCTCTTTGTCTTTCTCACCTGCAGCTTTTCTTACATTACTTAATTATCTGTCTTGGTATCTCTTATTTAGGTGCCAATACGATGGCTTCTTTAGCCTTCACCTTTTCTTTTCTATCTGTTTTAATCCCCCACTCTCTCTCCCCCACCACCAACACGCTTCCCTCCCTCCTCTGAATTTTCCTTCAACTTCTCTTCCACTAAGCCACCCTTCTATCAGTTTATCTCCCATCCCTCCCTACGGCTTTCTTCTCTTTCTCTCTTTCACTTGTTCTTCCCCATGTCTGTATGTGTGTTTCTTCCAGCAGTGTCCAGAGGTGAGAGGCACTTATTACCTGTGTGTGGACAGCCTGCAACCTTCCCAGATCCTCATCAGCTTCTCTGCTCTTCTTCTCTGGGGACATACAGCTGAGGAGAGTAAGGGCTTATCAACACACACACATACACACACACACACACACACACACACACACACAAGCATTTATAACTGTCTTTGCCAGCATGCACAAACCATACATCACAACCACATTTTGGCTATACAGTATATGTAAATGTTAATAAAACTATTAAAAGCGTTTGCATTTTGGATTCATTTATGAATGCGAGCCACTGTGTTTGTGATATTTGCCTGCAGTGTGCCACCGATGCACATTTTTCTCCACTTTCATAGAACAGGAAATGTCAGCAGCACGTAGGTCTGCAGTTCTCATCGCCCTGCCACACTCCTGGACAAGTCTGCAGTCTCAGCTGCCAGTTCTCTCCATCAAGACAACGTCCTCAAAGGCAGCTGTGTTAAACTTACCCTCAGGGTAGGACAACGCTGATTAATATTAAGAACTGTGTAGTATTTTGATCACAATTGAAAGCTTAGATCAAATTTGCAGTCACTACCATAGTGGTATGACCCTAGTATGCTCCATACTATATGCAATATAGCAGCACTTTTGATTCTTGTATCTAGGTTATAAAAAACATTTGATATTTTGGTGATACCAGACATTCCTAATAAAAAATTACACACAATACACCATGCAAGGTAAAAGGTTTGCATTTGTGTCTAGCCTAATCTCATAAATTATTTGCAGGTTATCTTTTGACTAGATTGTCAGGTTATGTATCAAAACAAAATATCAGCCATTTTCTCATTTCTTCACAGTTAATTTCTCCATTTTCTCCATAAGAAAAGAACATGTGTACGTCTCACACTTGTTGGGATTTCTACAGCTAAGCAGAGATCTACTCTGCATAGCTGTAGAATATCCTGCAGAGGATATCTACCTCAGATGCTCTGAAAAGCGGTAAAAAGCATCTGGCCTAGTCTCTATTATTGGGTGTGACTTGGCCTAGAAGAAGAGGGCCTAGTTTCTGGGGTCAGGTGCAGGTATGGAGCAGTGCAATTACCACTGAGCCATAATCACACACACAGCACTCAACTAACCATGCCCATACGCCTCATAATATTATCTCTCCAAGACATAATATCTGATATTGCTCTGGACAGCAATCATTTTAAAGCTCTCTTTGTATGCCCATCTTTATACGTTAAAATTTATGGTCTCTCCACTGACATGAAGATGTGTGTTAATCTGTTAATTTTAAAGAGTTTTTTCATCTTTACTTGTTCATAAGCCTACCCTTTTCTCTCACTTTCTATTTTTGTTTCTTCTCACTGTCTTCTCTCCCATACGCCTCATCTTCTTTTCTCTCGCTCCCATTTATTTCCCTTTTGAATGCTTCTACAGCACTAGCCCAGCTCTGCCTCAGTGCTCATCCATCTAGTTAGGCTGTGATGGCTAAATTATGTAAAGCTAATGGGGCCAAGGAAGTGGGGCTCCACTCTCTCATGCCTGACCAGGCCTTGTGAACTCAGCTTGCCACTTGGCAGAGAGAACATTAGGCTACCGCACTTCTGACTGTTCGACCCACTCAGTATTACCTGACAGAAACATAGAAGTTCTAATGTTGAAGAAAGGAAAGTGATTTTCTTTTGATTGCGTAGTTACTTAACCACAGAGTGTTACCTTTGCACCACTTACAATTTGTTCCTTATCATTTTAATAGGCTAGTAGTAGCCTAAAGTATGATAAAGTATATATATAAAGATAGACATAAATGGACACCTGCCAAAGTACTCAAAATGCCCTGTGTGTTAGTTTCTGCTACAAAAGGTGTCAGTGACACAAACACAGAGACATACAGAAATACTCAACATTAAAGCTTTAAAGCCTAATACATAGGTTCCTCTTGGTTGGATGGGAGGGTCTGCGACAATGTTCAGGTGGGTTGTACATGCCAAAGTAACACCTACATGAATGCCAGGACCCAAGTTTTATTATTATTATTTATTATTCACGTTCTCTGGGAGTGGTTTTAATTGTTATATACATCCATCTATTTTCTTCCGCTTATCCTATTCAGGGTCGCGGGTGGGGGCTGGAGCCTATTCCAGCTGCCATAGGGCGAGAGGTGGGGTACACCCTGGACAGGTCGCCAGTCTGTCGCAGGGCTAACACAGAGAGACAGACAACCATTCACGCTCACATTCACACCTACGGCCAACTTAGAATTACCAATTAACCTAACTTTGGACTGTGGGAGGAAGCCAGAGTACCCGGAGAGAACGTGCAAACTCCACACAGAAAGGCCCTGGCCAGATGGTGGATTCAAACTCAGGACCTTCTTGCTAACCACAGCACCACCGTGCTGCCCCTGAGTACTCTCCATAAACTGATATTTGCATGTATTTTATGTCGGGAAAAAAAAATGTTTTCCTCTCATGGTCACACAATCCAGCAAACTACACTTACAGTAAACAGAAAAAAATGCAAAATTTACACAAACTGCAAAGAACAAAACCGTTGGACTATCGGTACCAAAAAAGTGTGTGCTGTGAGAACAAAACATCAGCCTGCTGCGTGCAATAATAAATCGCAGTAAACGAATAGTGCTCGGACCCACAGGAAATCATGTCAATTCTGTTCTTCTGGCCACAAATTCTCATCAACCTCACATCTAATGTTTCCCCATGCAATGTAACAGGAGGAGGACGCCTCATCCAAGCCACAGCTTCCTGGATTCAGAGCAGGCTAAGCAGTGAGGAGCACCAGGAGTCCATCCAGGAGATGTGGCTGAAACAAAAGTACTACTTGACTAGAACATCCCCATGCTCTGGTTAGCAAATTGCTTATATATAGGTTATAAAGAAGCTTCAGAGTCATTTCACACTTTTAAAAATCAACTTCTGCATTTTACCCTAAGATACTGATGCTCCTCTCATAGTCTTCAAGGCTGTTCATGTCTACAATGGACAACAAATGGCTGACATGCTCACCTGGGTCATCCAGGCTTTAAAAGCTGGCCCAGATTAACTGCTCATGGGCTTCCATTCCACCTGGCATCAATCCTCTTCTTCATTTTTATTTAAGTAAACCTCTTGTGTGGTGAGACGTTTGTGACAAAGATCATTCAAAAAGGTTTACTTGACTTTCCTGTCAGAGTTGGCAGCCATCTTTAATTTTCCATTGAAGTAATCATAAAAGAGTGTATGTGTCAATTTTGTTTTTTGTATGCACTTGTGAAATATTTCCTGGAATATTAACTTATTTGCTGCACTTATATTATTTTGACAGCTTCGACTGTGATTCGAGATTTGAGTCAAAGCTCCTGAGAAAAACTGGAACATGTGCAGAAGCTCCACTGGCCCTCTAAAAACTCACTGAAACTCTTAAGACATTACAGTGATGGCTTTTCTCCTTTAAAATTTGGTCATTCACTTATTTTCTTTGTGGTTTAGGTGTAAAGTGAAATATGAGAAATATTTCTCATATTTCAGGTTGCTATTGTGGGACTACATCATAAACAGCTGAAACCCCTCCAACCCAAACACACCTCTGACTCAGACCAATGAAAAAAGACTATTTGCACCCCACCCAGACCCAACCCTCCTTCTGCTCCCTCCCCTGACCACTAGCAGCTGCCTCACTCTTACAGGATTACATTAGGACAGTGGTCTATAAATCACTCACACTCCACTCACACACACACACACACACACACACACACTCACACTAGAAGTTGAGGTTCTTCGGGACCTCCCAGGGAAACTCCTTCCTGCCAAAATGTCCGTAGCAGGCTGTCTTCTGGTAGATAGGTCTTTTAAGGTCCAGGTCTCTGCAGCACAATAAAGCAGTAAAGATAAATTCAGTACGATATAATAGATTTCCATGTTAAATTATACACACATAATAACAAAGTAGATGCAGCAGTGTGAGTGTAATCCTGACCTGACTATGACTCCAGGTCTGAGGTCGAAGTTTTTATCAACGATCTGCAGCAGCTCCTTCTCGCTCTTCTGAGAGGAGCCGTAGGTGAACAGGGAGATGGAGAGTGGGCGGGCCACTCCAATCGCATACGCCACCTGAAAACACAGGAAGTTACTGATGATGGTTCATAGCAGAGAAAATTCAAATGTCAAAATACAGATGTCATTTCCATTTTTAAGCCAGATGTTATGGATGCACTGAACGAGACACTCAGTATGCGATTATTGAACATGTTATTCTAATACGACAGGCATTAATGTGTTGCCATATCACTCTCCACTCTTACTGAAAGGGTTTCCACAAAATCTTGGCTTTTCTTTCTTTGATTTTCTCCTCTTCAAACTCAAGAGCATTCATGAGGTCCAGCACTTAGGCCAGGTGATAAAGTCTGGCTCACAGCAAATGGTGATGAGGTCAGAAGTCTGTTCCATACTAAACTGGGGAAAAAAACTGTGTTTGCCTCCTCCGTTCTGCTCTCCTCCTTTCCCCTCCTCTTCTCTACTCTCTGACTTATCTCTTCCCTCTTTCTCAGGTGTGTCAGGTGGAGTAATTAATGAACTGTCCTGCCCTTATTTAAAGGAGGCCGGGAAAAGGGTCTCAGCATCCACAGTTCCCTGCTTCTTTGTGGGGATTTATTTTCTTTCCTTTCGGGATGGAGGCTCTGGTAGTCTGTTCTTTTATGGCTTCATTTGTTAGCTTAGCTTTCTTACAGCCTCATTAGTTTAGGGACGGAAATTCTGTGTCCTCTGGCCCATTGCATGGCTAGCCCTGACTACTTCCACCTTTTGTGTTTCTTTCAGCCAGGCCTCCATACCTTTAGTTTATTTGATTTTCTGTTTTGAACAAAAATAATTTTTGTTGGTGAACTGAATCTCAGGTGTTTGATCCTCTTTATATGGCACCGAGATAAGAGCCTTTATTTTTTCTGGTTGTGGCCACAACAATTGTATATGCCTGGTTTGTTTTGTTTCGAGGGGGATCCTGACCCAGGGTGTTCTCACATACCAAAATAATGAATGTAGAAAAAACTCTAAAGGTACTGGAGGAGATACAAGGGACCCAAATTTGCTCATTTGCTCAATGCTCATTTCCAGGTCCATATTTTTGTCCTTGGACTCTACTAGAGTAGCTTTACATGATTTACAGTTCAAACTAATCCTTACTTATGCTAATCTGGACCTTGGTGCAGCCCTTCAGCTTATCCTTTGTATGAAAGGAGACATTTTGGCTTCCATCCCTCTCCAGCTGTCTTTTGATTAGCTTCCCCTCGCAAACAGAAGGTTTGAACAGCACGTGGGTGGCTTTTTCATCCCAGCTTCAAACTGGAGCTTTAAGCATAAAAACCCCAAGAGAAGCTCCACACCAAACATCTCGGAAACGTTGCTCTGTATATTTTGGAAGGATATTACTGGAAAGAGTTTTCACCTGCACCAGCACCCTCCTGCACAGCTGGGCCTTCACCAGAGTTTTTGCCACCCAACGGGCAGCGTAGGCGGCCGAGCGGTCCACCTTGGTGTAATCCTTCCCAGAGAAAGCTCCTCCCCCGTGGGCCCCCCAGCCGCCATATGTGTCCACAATGATCTTCCTGCCTGTCACTCCTGCATCACCCTGATGGATAATCAAAGATTTATACATTACACACAAGCACTTATGACAAGATCTTTAATGTTATACTATTTGTTTTTTACACTTTGATGAAAATCTGAAATTAGATTTGAGATGAGACTGTGTCTCAAAATAAAGTTTGTATAATGGGAAATGTGGAGCTGAATAAACATTAACATTATAGCAATGCCAGCCCACATCAGCTCATTCTCTAATTCTCATATAGATTAAATTATTTAAGCTGCTTTAGCCTGCCAACAGTTGCTGATGTCTCTGCAAGCTGCTTTGCAACCCACCTCCATACAGCTAATTTTAATATTTAACCCCATCATACTTGATCAGTGTAGTGAAGCCTTCACCAACGTCATCATACAGCATGACAGGAAATAAAGTAGCATTAAGGTACTACAAGTGTTCTTTGAGAGCTTTACCTGTGGCCCCCCGATCACAAAGCGTCCGCTGGGTTGCAGGTGATAGATGGTTTCCTCATCCAGGTACCGCAAAGGCACCACTGCTTTGATGACCTTCTCCTTCAGGACCTTCTTCTGCTCCTCCAAACTCACATTGTCATCGTGCTGCACGGAGATCACCACAGTGTGCACTCTCTTGGGAATCACAGCGCCATTTTCCTGGGTGTAATGAACTGTCACCTGGAGAAGGTGACAGTTCATATTAATGTGGTAAACATTCAAAATGTTATGCTAATTTTAACTTCATGTTGACATCTTAATGTTTCCATATTCATCTTTTTACTTTGATTGAATAAGTCTTGGAAGTGTTGCATGTGCAGAGAACTCAGAAGCAGGATCAGAGGCATTTCACCAGCTAAAAGTGTAAAAACGTCTCCCAGCTCACATGTTGCATAACAGCATGCTCTGCTTGGTGTCTGTTGGTAAGCACATTCTGGAGGTCACTAACTCCATGCCACCTACATGTGAGTAGGGAGACCCACTGGCTGGACTTCCTCTCAAGCAAAATATTTGACACCCTGACGAAAGCTTTACAGTATTTCTTTTTACAGTTTTTACTTAAGCTTTTAAACTTTTCTACTTCACATATAATAATGTAAATGCAGATTACAATAAATCTGACATGACGAGAAGTGTTTAATCAAGGCTACTGTACCTCATTAATGTTGATTCATGGAACCAGGTTTAGCTTTTTTTCTCCAGAACAAATTTGTGTACCATTCAACAGGTCACACTCCAACAGAAGCTCTGTTCTGATGGTTTAAGACCACAGCAGCAACTGTACTTTTCCACTCAGGAACTCCCTGCATGAAGAGCTAAGGGTTGCAGAGCACCAGTTTATTACCAGCCTGTATATGTCTTATTCATGGTTGTTATTAATCATATGTTCTTTTTTTATTTTTATTTTCCTCCCAAAAATATATAGTTGCATATATTAGGCTTTTGTTACCATCTGCATGAGTTGGCATGAATCTATTAATCAAACTGCTGGCTCTATTTTTTACAGCAAGTGTCCTAACACATCATATTAGGATCATTCTAGGTTAAAAAAATGCAACACTAAGGCAAGGGGTTAATATTCCTAGAAAATTTTTAAAAAGTCCTGGACATTCTCTGATATTCTAGTGGTTAAAAAAATGTGGTTTCTTCTCAAGGATATTCTGCTGTTTCCTTTTGCAAGACTGGCTCAACCTCATCAGACCACAGACCCTGCTGCTTGCCACGTATTATACCTTCAGTGTTTGGCCTGATTAAATTATACTTTTCAATAGTTCCAATAAGCGAAATGATTTTACATTGGAATCATCATGTTAACATAAGTAACAAAGCATTGCTGTGAACTGGGCTTGTTTAGAAGAAAACCTGCTGATTTGGATGAGGTGATAGCTTTTGTGCATCAGGTAGACTACACCTCTTCACTCAAGTGTGCCTGTGAATTTCTCTGCGTACCTGCAGGATCTGTGATTTAATGAGGCTGAGAACATTTGAGCTTGTTCCTCATAAATTTGTGATTTTTTTCTTGTAAATTTCCCACAGTATTCTCAGCGAATATTCCTTTATTCATGGAATATTACCCCCCTGTCCTCCAAATTTTATTTGCCTTTTTTCTTTTAAACCTAAAATGGACCTATTACACCATTGCATATGTCACACAGGCAGTAGGCCTACTGTGGAAAACTTTTACATACTACTGTAAATGTTTAGATTCATCCACACAAAGAACAAGGAGTCCTGCAGCAGATGGTTTGGATCCACAGAGCCCTGATCTTAACATGACCCAGTCAGTCTAGGATTACATGAAGACACCGTAGAGAGACTAAATCCACAAAAGAACTGTGGCCAGTTCCTCAAGATGCTGAATGCCAAGTGCCTTTAAAAACTGAGTGCAAGTGAGGATGCAAGTTAACTCATTCATGGTATTATTTTTAAAGCATTCCCACACTGCTTAAAGTGTTCAGTCATGTTTTTACTCTGTTTTGTACTTTAACCCCACCTGTGTCTTGGAGTCTGGGCGGAGCCAGGGGACGGTCCCGTTTCGTCTCAGCTCAGCCATCTTAGCGTTGAGTTTGTGGGCGAGGACTATGGTGAGAGGCATGCATTCCTCCGTCTCGTCTGTGGCATATCCAAACATCAGACCCTGTCCACACAGCATGAGTACAATTAGATTTAAATTTTGGAAAGCTTCATGAGTCTGAAACACCATTCATTCCAGTGTTTTCTTCTTCTGTACTAAAATCTACAGTACTGCAGTTTAAGAGTTCAGATGACCTGGTCTCCAGCTCCGATGTCGCTCTCTGGACGATCGATATGAACTCCCTGAGCGATATCAGGTGACTGCTGCTCCAAGGCTACCAGCACATTACAGGTCTTATAGTCAAATCCTGGGAAAAGCAGAAGAAGAAGAACAGAAGGGACATGTTAGACTGAAAGGGCTTCTCCTGACTGAAATCACACTCTAGATGAAGTTAGAGATTCATACTCTGACTGCAATCAAAAGCTAAAAACTTCACTCACCTTTCTGCGAGTCATCATAACCGATATGTTGGATGACTTCTCTCACCACCCTCTGGTAGTCCACGCTGGCTCGAGACGTGATCTCTCCACAAAGCAGCACCATGCCCGTCTTACACACTGTCTCTGTTTCATCACACAGACGGCATTACATGCATATCTGTATTCATACCATGTAAACATTTTTCTCCTCTAGATTCTTTTAAATAATCTTTTCTGACCACTTGAAAAATAACTTTTACCCAATACCAATATCCGACTGACCCCTTATTGCTAGTGCCACCTAAATGAATATATAAATATATATATATATATATATATATATATAAATATATATATATATATATATTTATATATATATGTATAGTTATACAGCTCTGGAAAAGATTAAGAGACCACTGCAAATATTTCAGAAATCAGCATCTCTACATATATGACAGTTATTCCATTCCAGTGTCTCTTGAATTCCAACACAAGCACACCTGTTTCTACCTAATAAGGTACTGATGAGGTGATCACCTGAACCAAATCTTATTTAACAAGGAAAAGTATAAAAACCATTGCTGTGGTCATCACTATCCTCTTGCAATAGGACCAACTGGATGGCAAAAACAGTGCTAGTAGTACATCAAAAGTAACTGGAATAAAAAAAAAAACAACTATTGACCAAGTTTTGTGTGAGTAAAAGAAGGGTTCAATTCTGGCTTTACTGGCAGAGGGATACAGTGAGCGTCGGGTTGCTTCCATCCTTCAAATTTCTAAGACGGCGGTTCATAAGAACAAGGTCAAGCAGCAGACATTGGGAACAACAAAGCTACAGTCTGGCAGAGGCCGAAAACGACTCTCCACTGACC
>VUQI01036841.1:41137-54445 GCA_015106735.1 Paratilapia polleni
TAAAAGTTTAAAAAAAAGAAAAAAAAAAAAAAAATGGAACAAGAAAAAAAAAAAAAAAATCTCGAGGTGAAGCCAAGAAACTTCATACAAAGTCTCATTAAATGTCTTGAGTTTTGTATTAAAGTTTTAATCAGCAAGTAGCAGCTCACATACCTGATTGTGAGCTGTAGTGCAGCTGAACTACAATGGAAATACGCAAGTAAAGTACAAATAGCCTCACAGTTATACTTAAGTCAGCTTTCTAAATACATTTACCTGATTGCCAGACTACTTTTTTTCACTTTTACTTTGTTATATTTCTACTTTAAAGGAATAGAAAGAATGGGTGACATGCCTCAAATGGTCCTGGGTGGAGTTGAACCCAAACCGTTGCAGTGAGGGCTCAGACTCAGTGCGCCCCAAAACTTTAAGAGTTTGGAATGATCATATTTCCGACAACACGTCAAAGCACCACCCCATTACAACTTCGGACGGAGAGCGGAACCAGTGAAGGAATTCAGGAGTTACCAGTGCGAAGTTCACATACCGTCAAGAAGGAGGAGTTGCCAGGTCATCTTTAAAAAAAAACAAAACAAAACAAGGAGGGTTAACTGTAAGTATTTACTCCCTTGATAAATATCTGTCTACCCTTTCCTCTCAACATAGTTGTTTGAGTCGTAGCTTTAGGTAGTTGACAGGAAAGCGGAACTAGCTAACTAGCAAGCTAGCAGCACATTGGCTAGTTTAACAAGTTGCCCTCTCGGATATTACCCTCTTTGCGATAGCTGAGCACGACTGCAACTTTTCTGACAATGTAAGAAAACTTCAGTTTGCTTTGATACACTGTTTGACACCGTTCTCTCTCTCTTTTGCAACTCTTTCACTGAGTTTAAAAGTGTTATTTTGGAACCTTTCGACCACAGCGATGGTGTCCTGGGTGTGGGACATTGCTCTGACACTACGCTTTCTATTTTTTTTTTTTAATGCTTTTGGTTCGTGTTTCTCATTCAGCCTAACGTCACCTGTTTATCAAGTGACCCACGTTACGTGGCCACTTGGCAGTTAACCATGGTCAGGTGTGTGGATACACGTTACAAAGAGAATTATTAACCACCTGTCGTATTTTCCTCAGGGTTTTCTGTCTTGATTGTCTGCATTTTTTTGAAAAAAAAAAACCCGCAGAAAGCTGTTTTTATCGTCTATAAATAGTGGAATAAAAGACCGCAGTTTAGGCTTTGTCTGTCTTGTATGATGTCATTGGTCCCCTTGTTTGTTTTTACACCCTGGTCAGGATTGTTAGTCAACCATCTTACCCAAAACATGGCACACTTTACCCTTAAAATAAGTGGGTTGTCTTTATTGAAGACAGCCCGTAAGGACAAATCGTTTAACAAGTAGCTCCTGCTTGAGTGTTTAAAAAAGAAGAACAAGAATGATATGAGGATATGAGTTCAACGTGATTGGAATAAGACGCCACCTGTGCTGCAGTCATAACTGGAGGAACAGGTTTGGGTAGAAGAACAAGAAATGAGTTTCCCTGTGTGGTGTGTGCCACTTGGTGTTGGTGCTGTGAAGAAAGTATAACATGAATGGGTATGTTCTTTAGGCATGGTAAAATTATTCCTTTTGTTCCTGTGAACTTACATTTTTGTGTTAAGTGTGGAGTGAAAATATAAGTAATATTAAAGTCCAGTGTGTAGTAAATCTAGTACCTATGTGTGACTAACAGTGCAACCTTCTTATCACCAAAACAGGAAGAAAAAAATCATTATCCATTTTATAAAGCCTTCTGCTTTTATTGGCATATTTAATTGATTATTGTTGACATGTTGATCAGTTCTTGTCATGGCTATCAAAAGAGTATGTGTGTGAGTGAGTCCACCTTCAGTGTTATAGTTGTAAGCTCCCATCAGTAGCTTGCCAAATCCAATAATCAGTCAGAAAAAGCAGTGAAGCCTGAGTGATCATAGTGCACTCTCGTCCAAAAAAAAAAAAAAACGGAAAAAAGCAGAGTCAACAACATTAAATCTTCTGCACTGTCTGCCAAGTTGACTGTCCGTGTATTTTTTCCTTCAGGATGTTTAGCAGCTGCAGGTTTGAAAGGGAACTTGAAGTTCAGGGGTTATTTGCGCAACAGGAAAATGTCGCTCGAACGTTAAAAAGGAAAAGCAGATGACAGGAAAAAGGGGGGGGGGGGAGCTGTGTTATTGGAGTGTTTGTATCTAAAAACTCTAGCCTTGGAGTAAAAGACACAGCTTTGTCTTTATGGTTAACTGCTTCTCTGCCCTTGACATTACAGTGATAGAAAACAAGCTTAATTCTTTGCTTATGTTGAGCTTTATCTAATGTTGCCTTGTTCACCAAAGCTTGTCTGAGGCCATTATTCCAGTCATTTTAGTCTATCCCATGATACTAGACTGCATGAAGGTCACTTGACAAACTAATTTTGTTTGGATTGGATTTGTATCTGCTAAACTCTTGCGTGAGGTAGCATCACTCATTGTGTAATCAGAATTACGACTGCAACAATTAACACACTTTGCTCCTCTAAATGAATTGCATTGAAAAACACAAAACTACATTTATTGCTCAAGTTTTCATGTACTCACGTTTCTAAACAGAAGCCACTCAGAGTATAATTTGCTGCAATATCTGTGGCAGCGAGCAGCAAAGCTTTGTTGCTCATGTATCCTGTTCTCTAAAAAAATTTGCATTTCCTTCTGATTTGCTTTCATCCACCATGCTTTGTCTGAACTATTCATACTCTGCATTGTTTGAAAACTACACTGAGGGCACAAAAAGGCAGTTTTCACACTTTCTGGGTTTTAGTAGCCAAACATGATCAACTCTTCCTGCTGCTGTTCACAGCGTCTTGATGTCGCAGCCTCATGCCTGCCCTGCTGTTTTTACATATTGTGCATGATCATGAAATCTGAATGTTGATCTGAACACAGAGCCTGCACTGAGCTGACAAATATGGACTCAGTATGTCCTGATGTGATCAGCTCTGGAAGTTAATCATATGCAAGATTATAGTACTAAAACTGCTGCATATGTGACTTTGCTCTCAAGCTTTAACGGTTTTGTGTTGACTGAGTAACTGACACCAAAGCTTAAGAATTCAGTGTTTAACACTGAAGAACCAAAGTTGGGTTTGATTTGCATTATAATGTGTCTTTTTATAGACGGATACTGTGTGTGTATGTAAGTCTTTCACAGTGCTGTCTGCTAATTAAATAGATGTAGCACATAGCCTCTTATCTTATAATCACATTTTGTCATTGGTTTTGTGATAAACTGTCAGCATCTGCCGCAATGTTTCATATAGTTATTCTAATGTAACATAGTAGTTATAATATGTCATAAGTATTTAAGCACCTCATTTTGACAGTTCTGTGTTGAAAGTAGTTTTGAAGCTGACATAAGATGTAAAAACTCAGTTTTGATTATAGCATTTTGTCACATCAGTTAGTTTAGGGTATCATGTTTTTTTTCTTAATCATGAAGCCCTGCTTTTTATCCTATGTCATTTAGTGATGTACACTGTGTTGATGTTGTGTGGATGAGGTTTGATGCATTTTGAAAGTACTCAAGAAAATTCTGAAAAAAATAATCTCTAATGTTAATAATTTTGTACTTTGATAAGTACAGCCACTCATCACTTAGTTGAAATAGTCAGATAAATTCAGAAATGTAAATATTATGTTGCCCTGTGTAAGCAGGAAATTACAAACCTAATAAAACTGGGATGTAAGCCTTTTTTTAGTGCTTCCACATTATCCAAATATTCTTAAAGGACTTTTAAAGATGTTGCTTCTTTCACTGTCATCTACTATATTATCTTCAGGGCCAACACTTCCTGTTTGGTCCACCAGTCATTATTTACCAACACATATACAGGTTAAAAAAGAGACTACAAGGGGAAACCAGAAATTGTGTTGCTTGCTTAAAGATCCTGCATATTCGTATTCATATATCTGTTTTAACTGAATACACCACTGCTGAGTAAACAAAACTAGCAGGAAGGCTTTGATAAGTTGTTTGTTTTCTCCATATTGACAGCCAGTTAAAGCCAAATAATCACATTTGATTTGATAAAATTTTGTAACTTAAATTCTTATTTATGTTATGTGTCCAAACTGTAATGCACTCCACTAGTTTCCAGTTTGTCCAGTGTCAGCCGCTCAAGCTTTAAAACAGTGGAAACATAAAAGTAGAACAATCAATGCTTTGAAAATAAAGAGATGTGAATCCCTGTGTTAAGGGTTGGTAGCCCACAAAAATGGGCCCAATGTCTTACATTACTAAATACAGAGAATGCATATAAAGATGAAGCATTTAAGTGCATGATCACTTTTTACTTTGTTTGTGTCACTCACATAGGGAGGGGGAAAGAAAAGATGCAAAATCCAAACAAATCAGGCTATTTTCCTTCCCCTGAAGGAGTGTTGGGAGTCTGAACACATAGCAGGCGTGCTGATAAAGTGTGTAAAGCTCAGTAGCAATGTGGCTAGTAGAATCATGAATGCCAACAATGATGGAACTGAGATATGAATGTTGTGATAGGGAAATCAGAGTCATGAGACTGGATAGTGACAACTAGCAGCAAAACACTTATCAAGACTGACTAGTATACTTAAATGTGAATTAAAATCACTGGTTAGTGTTAGATGTTTCAAGGTTGCAGATCAATGAAATGAGCAGTAAAAAATTTTTTAAAAATATTCCATGGCTAGGATATCCTGTTCTGGATATCCTGGCTGCATCGGAAGCCTTGAAATATTGACTATTGCCACCAAAACATAAGTGAGCAGACTAGCTTATGGGTTTCCAGACTGTAGGAGCTGTAACCATTAAGTATCTAGTATTCTTATTTGGTAAACCCCTCTTAACTATATTTCTAAAAGTGAGACATAAACCAATAAATCATACGTGCTCTCCATTTGATGATGATGGTTTATAGCTGATAAATTTCAGTACTTGTCAGCTGATTTGTAGCAAGAAATTCCTGTAAAAGACGCTTAAGTTATATCTCAGGTAATTTGGAAACAGTGGTTTTGAGTTACATATTTTGTAAACGCATGCAAAGTTCAGTTGTCAGCTTCTAAATACCTGAATCATACCTATAGTGTTAACTGTTCTTTGATGACAGCTTCATCCATGCCCTCCGATGCAGTTTAATGACCTTTGAAGTCTTTCCCTCTTTCAGGCCGCAGAAAATTGAGCTCGGTGCAACGGGAGGAGCCTCCAAACAGGACAGCAGCAACATGGACGACATGACTGTGGAACAGATGGCAATCAGGGCCAACCAAGTGACTGACGAGGTACTGACTCATACAAACAATGCATAGACTCACACCCATTATGTCATCATGTTTCTCTCTAGTCAACAGTGAAACTTTCTTAAAGCGAGGCTCAGCCCAGAGTGCTGTAGTGTCAGATGCCCATTGAGTGAAATGGAGACTGCGGTGAAACTGAGAGTTTGGAACATATTAAATGTACAAATGGCCTGCAGGGAAGTGGGTAATGCTACAAGAGGGGTTTTACATATGTTGTAAATCTTGTCAGTAGAAGTTTTCCCAGACAGAACATTTTAATTTGGCTACTAGGCAAAATGCATGTTTTGAATTCAGTTCATTTATTTACTACCATAATGTATTCGTAGTGTGGGGTGGGGTCAGTGCAGTATAAAAATGTAGAAATTTGTCTAGAGGCAAGCAAATGATTAAATGCATATAAAAATGAAATTTCTGATACTGAATTAGAAGTGAATGAATGTTTACTTGGATTCAAATTGGGCATTTAATTAAAGCAGCTAAGACTTCCTAATAATCAGTAATAAATCACATAATTCTTCTGGAAATATCCCAGAAAATGATCAAGTAATGACTTAGAAACTGTTATCCCTTGACAGCATTCAGTAAGGGATGAGTATTTGAGTATTAAAAAAAAAAAGTGGGTGATTTTCATTAGAGTGTCACTTGAATCCATGACAGAAAGACTAATACACATATGCTAAGCATCCACAAGCAATCAGTCAGGGCTGTTAATACGTCACAGATGCAAAACCACAGTTGTTCAAATGTAAACACACTAAAGTAATGCACAGGACAAATAGCCCAGTATGACTAAAGGTTAAAACAATCCACCAATCAGCACCTGTGAAATTCACTTATTAATTAATTTTATCTCATTTTCTGAATCCTTGCAGAAACTAGGTGAGCTATAACTCCAAATTTAGTCAAATTTGATCTTATTTTAACTCTCATGACGAAAGCTACTTAATATTTTCTATATTATCCATAAGTACAAAGGGTCAAGTGTGTAATAGCCCTAACAGTGCAGGTAGTCATAGCATTATAAGCATTAATAGGAAGTGTCCATGCATGCGCGCGTGTGTGTAACTTTACGCCTAATTTAACCTGATAGCTCCCTTACCCCTCTGGTTTTGACAGTTTGAATGTTGTCAGCTGTATCTTAGTGTTTTATTATCAGGAAGATAATTGTTTAATCAGCACTTCAGGGTATCATAATCAGCCATCTGATTCAAATGGAGTCAAATTAACATAGTAGCTGGGTTTGTAGCAGCACACTTCACCTTCATGTAATTTTTACTATACTAATTATCTATGGGTTTTATTTATTTATTTTTCTTTTCTTTTCCTCTGTGTGCTTTCTGACTTAACCTGCAATCTTCTTTTAATCTCTTTCTTCTTTCTGCTGCTGCGTGGCTGACATAGGAGGTTGGGAGGGTCCTACTGCTAGTGCTTACTGCTCTGGCTTTGGGTAACAACTCATACTTGTACCACAGTCGTGTCAGGACAATATAGGAGTTTGTTATAAGACTATTGTCTAAATAAGAGGTGTCTTTTCTAATTTCATGGCTGTTTCCAGTTGTAAAAACAAGGTTTAAAGACTCTTGAAACCTGTAAAGTTATTTAAATGTTTGTGATACTTCCTAATAATCCTGACATATTGCAGCCAGTTAATACCCTTAATGAATTTTATGCTTTTCTGTGTGTAGAATAACACTTAAATTGTATTTTCAAAAGCTCAACATTTAACTTATTGAAGCTGTCATGCATTTCACCTGACTTTACTTTCATTTTAGCCGTCCCTAACAAATAACAAAAATACCTCAGGATTCATCTGTACCTCAAAGACCAGCCCACTCTGGAAAATTTGGCTAAGACAATGGTTTCAGGCTTAATTAGCCAAGTTCAAGGATTTTATGAGACATAATGTAATGTTTATCCACCCAAGTGATGTTCTGGCTAAGCCAACAGAAACCTGGCTGAGCTCATCATATCCCTCTCGCCAATTCCATGTTTGTCTGTTTCTCAGCGCACTGATTAATGTATTCAGAGCAAACATAACACAGCAAAAATTAGGAATCTGGTTCTCACTCTCTCGTTAGCAGTTCATTAGTGATGGTAACAATGGAGTTGCATACGTGCTTCACTCCTCCACTCCTCTGGATGCTCTGCTCTCTCAACAACATTTCCTATTAATAGAGAAACAAAAGCCGTAACTCACCTGAACCGACTGCATTCCAGTGTACCGTCATCACTTTTTGTGTCTCTGGGTGTATTTTTATCGTTGTCCATGTCATCATAAGAGATCTTTTAGTTTTTTGTTTGTTTTGTTTTTTTAATTTATTCCTCTCACCTGATCAGAAACAATTAAGACATGGATATTGGGTGTTCACATTAGAAAAGTGACATGATAATGCCATCTACGGCTGAAAATGCTGACTGTCATAAAATTCAAATATTTGAATTGCCAACATATATGACATAGAAATACAACAAATCCTCACAACTGATTGGCTGGAACAAGGAAAGAGTTGGCCTTTTTATTCTTGCAAAAACAACAACTATCTATTCTGAATTGTCAGTGATTTATTTTCTGTTAATCACTTAATCATTTCAGCTCTGTTGCTGTTGGTGGACACTCTTTCCCCCAGTGAATACAGAGTGCTGAGGAGCTTACAGCTGAGCAGTGCAGGCAGGGTGCAGGGAAGTTAAATCAGACAGTATACCCTATTAACGTATAGCTTTACACTCTCAAATCAGTTTTTAATAGATTTGTTGGCATCTACTTTCATTTATCTGTGAATATCAGTTGTGGAGCATCTTGCATGTTTTGCTTATGACTTCCATCTTTCCACTTTCCTGATCCCTCTGATATTGTTGCTTTTCTGCTGTCTTTTTTTTCTTCCCCCTGCTGTCTCTCTCTCTCTCAAGGCCACATTTATAATAATCAGTTGGTCTGTTTAAATTATCATCTAAGCAATCTGAATTTTACAAATTTACGGGGAAAGAAAGTTGCTACAAACTGAATATAAAATGTGTGTGTGGAAAATTTCATTCTTTTGGTTCACTCATATTTTATGTGTAATTTCATTATTGGAATTCGTGTTATATAAACACTGCTGTAAAATTAATGTGTGTCCAATTTAATTTTATTTGTAAGATCATGTTCAGTTATATTTGGGGGATTGCAAATTAATTGAGCCAAACAAAGAAATGCATCAAACTCTTGCAGTGTGACTGCAGTGGAGGACTTTTTCATTCTCTGTTTTGGTTGTTTTCATGTGCGTTGTTTACAAACTGCTTTTAGCTATAGCCTTCTTAACGTCTCGTTACTCTCTAACACCTCCTTTTTTTGTTCCACAGTCACTTGAAAGCACACGGAGGATGCTACAGTTGGCAGAAGAGGTGAGACTTTAATGGTTTTGCTCTTGCTGGTAAAGCGCCATGATATATTCAGTGAAATGTTGTTGTAATGGTCAGAAAGCTTATGTGTTGGTTTGCCCTTACCTGGGGTGGGATCAAGAATTTGGATCGATTAAATGTCCAAGTTTATACTTCTGTTAGTAGTGTGTGAATGCTTGAAATCAGATTAGAGAATACATTTACATGAATTCAGTTGTTTCCCATTAAATAGTGAGACTGTGGCAGCCTGTTTTTTGTGCTGTTGCTTTAGCAAAGCATCTGTTACTCCCCGTCAGTTTTTGGCTGCAACTGGCAATGTTAGTCCTTGTTCTGCTCTCCAAGAGAGCCACTGAGAGCTGGAGGGTTCATGTGCTCCAGCTTGAGACCAGAACAATGAAATGTAACCAACTCTTGATTATTTTCATCTTTTAAAATGCATGAATTCATTTGTAGTTTTGGTTCTGAATTTGTAACGTTTTTTGTTTTGTTTTTTTTTTGTTTACAGAGCAAACAAACTGGCAGCAACACCATGGTGATGCTGGACCAACAAGGAGGTAGATGGGCAACATGAACACTGCTAGTTTTCCCCATTTCATAACATATTTCTTTTCTTTTGTTTTTGTTTTTTTTTTTTTTTTTTTTTTGTTACATGCTTGTGGTGTTCTCAGTGCATAATGTTGATGATTAAGTTTAAGGAATTAAAAAAAAAAAATTTTGGTTGTTTAAAATCATCCAGATATCATAACCTCAAATTACTTTTGAGTATTCTTTGTCCCTCTAAATAATTTCGATTATTTAAGAGTAAAGATTTCCTGATAAAGATTTTTTGTGTGCCTGAGGCAGTCATGATTGTATGACGATGTTTTCAAGGATTCTTTTGGTATAGAAAAATTACAAGAACACAAATGTTTAAAGATGCTTGAGAATGTGATGCCAGAAGAAATGTTGTGTATTTTCTAAATCAGAGTTGAATTAATTTGTGCCAACCACAGAGTGGCTGCAGGCGCTCTATAGTGCAGTGTAAAGTGGAGGGGGAAAAAATCGAAGAGGTGCTGATACAGCTGTGTTTTTACACATCTGAATTTGCAACAGACATTGTAGATGCAGGCATATGTACTTATCATGGTACTGAAATTCTGTGGGCATCAGAATTGGCCATAATCATAGAAATTATTTGACATTTTTATACTTCTCTGTATTTGTGCAACTTATTTATTTATTTATTTTTGCTTTTATAGGCTTGTGTTCCTTGCTAAAAAAAAAAACTGCATCTGTATGTATTTATTTATCTCACTAACTGCAGCATTTTTACAATATTCCTTTTTTATGCTGCAGTGGCCCAGTTATTGACCCAGTTTTAAAATTCCCCCAGGGATCATTTAGTGTAATTTTAATCTGTTCTAAAAATGAATAAATTGAGGTGATATTCAAAACAAAATTTACTAGAAAATCTTCTAGTATATAAAAAGTTTGACATAGTGTGGTGTGCCTGTCTGTGTTTTAGAACAGCTGAAGCGTGTGGAGCAGGGCATGGACCAGATCAACCAGGACATGAGACAAGCTGAGAAAAACCTCACTGACCTCTCCAAGTGCTGTGGCCTGTGTGTCTGCCCCTGTGATAGGTATAGTGTACACTCAGAGCTACTGTCATGACTTTTGGATGCACAGCAACATGCATTATGGCCATTTGGGCAGTATTTGTTTTTTTTGTTTTTTTTTATGTGCTGTGCTGGCATGTTTCTTCATTGTTTGTTTGTATGTGACTGGTTTTAATGAAAAAAGGCTTCACAATGATGGAAAGCAAACATGAGGAATCTCTAACAAACTGTGTACATGCCATGAAAAATATCAGTTGTTTAAAATATATTACAGTGGAATAAGTTATTTCTGGTGTTGTACAAAAGTAAAAATTCCACTCATTTCACCTATAGATGTTGGAATACTTCTACTCTTTATAATGCCATACAACCTTTTAGCTTTGCTCTTCAGTACAAAAGATGAACTGTATGGCAAAGTATTTGGTTGGATTTTTCAAAATTCAAAGATTCAGGTTGGTGTAAGGTGAGCAGGCACATTTGTCTCCCAAGCAACATTTTGCCTTGCGAGTAACAATCCTCCAAAGGATGCTAAAAATTAATGGTGCAGATGATGCAACATGTGCTTAATGTAATTCCCTTCTGTATTCTTGGTAAAAATTTTAGATGATTTCATCAACTTTTTTTGTTGTTGTTCTCTCTTGTGCTCTGATGCACACCTCCACTCCTTTGCCACTGCAACAACAGCTTATGCTCATTGTGGTTAGATCCACTATCCCAAAACAAGAAATACTTTGGGACTGTCCAAAGCGTAAACTTGTATAATGAGAACTTTATACAGGACACTCGTGTGTTTCTATATTCAGTAACATGGGGATTTCATTCATTCAGATCTGTAAAGACATTTAAAAATGGCAATGCTAAACTGCGGGAAAACTATTGAATACCCTGAGCTTTAATGCCTGCATATTGTCACTCTGATCAGTCAGGGTGATTTGTCATGAATACATGATTGGCTGCCATGTCACAAATGTGGCTCCTAATTGCCGTGTATGACATGGAGAAGGAAAAGAAAATCTGTATTTGCTTTGCAAATGTACATTTCACGGTGAGAAGATTGCTGATTAAATTTGTGAGCCTTGCCAGTCGTTTATGAACAGACAGGAAATGTGACGGTGTTCCAACCAACTTCTTAATATGACCTCATGCACTCATCTGTGCTAAACACACTTAAGTCTCCATCAAGCCATGTGATTGTGGAGTGTCAGTTTTTGTTTATTGACACCATATTTTGGTTCTAACATGGCAAAAAATCTTTCCAAAATGCTTTCACTTTGGAGAAGAAGATTATTTGATTATCAGGATATAAGGTAGGGAATCTTTTGAGCTTCAGTGCTATTACTGAACATCTATGGTTGTAGTAGTGGCTGATCTTTAGCATGTCTGCATTTCTTTGTGCATTCTGACTCTCTGTTTTTGCACCAGAGTGTCATCAATTGAGAATGACTCACGATATAAGAAAACCTGGGGTATTGGAGGAGCCGAGGGTGAAATTGACGCCAGTGGCTCAAAAGTAGTCTCATCGCAGCCTTCAGCCGTCCGTAATGGCCAGACCGCCCAGGTTAATGCTGCAGGACCATCAGGCCCATACATCCAGAGGTAGCATCCTGGTTATTTTGCATTCTTGTGAATTTTAAATCTGTGGTGTTGCCAAAACCATTGCAAGTTTAGACATGAATTTTAGTCTCCAATTTTACCGCTCATATGCAATTTGCTTTGCACGTCTATAACAGGATAACCAACGATGCACGTGAGGACGAGATGGAGGAGAATCTGGAGGCAGTCGGTAGCATCATTGGCAATCTAAAAAACCTGGCTGTGGACATGGGAAATGAGATAGACAAGCAGAACAAACAGATCGACAACATCACAGACAAGGTAAAAATGGCTTAAAATCACATGAACCACTATTAAGTGGGAAATGTCAAGGGTCTAAATATTTTCTAAATTTACTGGACTGCTTCATAAAACATTTACAAAGCTGATTTTTCAAAGGAGTCTGAAACCTGCATGGTAGATGCCCATGTCTGTGTTGGCACAGACATGAATAGTGTGAAACCATTGGCAGGACATTGCAGCAGCACATGCATGTTTGTGCATGAGGGGAAAAACAAAAACCTACTCATAAAATTGTTTTCTATGTGCATTTAAAATTGGTAATTGAATTGCTACTTGAGGAGGAAAAACAGCTGTATAACTGCCCCTTTCCACCTGCTTGTGTCTCTTTAGGCGGACATGAACAAGCTGCGCATTGATGAAGCAAACCAGAGAGCCAACAAGCTCATCAAATAGATGAGGAATCCTGCTTCTGCCAGTTCTATCTATCAACCTTGAGCCTCTTTTGCCACACACACACACACACACACACACACACACACACACACACAGTGTATATTTGTGCGCATCTGCAAACACACACTTTGGGAAAAAATAAAAAGAATTTCTGTCGTGAAGACGTTTTGCCAGCAATGTGCCTGCCTGTTTCGCACTAAGATGTAAGTAGAATATACAGACATTTTTAAATTGTCCAACACCATTCACACCCATTTACACACATGCACATAGTCATGCTGGATTGTGAGAAGCAGTGTAGTTTTGAGATACGTCAATAAGTGGCTGAATGCCTATCACTGCTGTCTGATACTAAACGATATACATGTAACATTCACAGGGAGGGAAGTGGCACATGTATGCTCCTTTCCATTCTTTTTTTTTTTTCTCTAAGTTAAGAATTATCAGCTGTTTGTCTGTGACCACCGACATCTATACTGATAAGCTGTTGTCTCCATACAGCTTCACGTAGTTTAAAATGAAACATCAACTTTGGTCCAAAATGCATCTTACTCGGATCCTTGTAGGTTCATTGTGTAATTAAGTTTATTGTATCATGTGTAATACTTTGAGGTCATTTGCTTATTTAATTATTCATCAAGCAGAAATGACTTGTGAATAAAGTTCTCTTTTTTTTTTAACACTTTGTTCCCATGTCATTTATGCCTTTTCAGATGTAATAGCTA
>VUQI01036845.1:0-12899 GCA_015106735.1 Paratilapia polleni
CTATTCCCTGTTCCCCTCGTTACCCACTGTGTGTATTTAAGTCCTCAGTTCGGGTCTGTCCCTTGTTGCTTCATCCCTCACTTTCCCTCATGGCTGTGTGTTTGTCACCTCTCTGTGCTCTTCCCTGCATTTCCAGCCTCTGTATTGTAAGTTTATTTTGTCGTTCTTTGCAATTAACCTGCTTTTGGAGTTAATCCTGTCTCCCATCCTGTAAGTCTGCACATTGGGTCCGAAGCCTGCCCCGCCACACAGCCCAACGTGACACAATCCCCAACAACACCACCAAAAAAATAAATATATAAATAAATAAATACTTGCCATATTTGGGAAAACATCATGTTTTCGAAACAGACCCGTAACCATGGATTAAAATGTATTCTGGCTGCCTCAAAGTAAAACTTCACCCATGTGCAGTCTTTTTTTCCTGAGTTGCAAAGTTATAAGCTCATACGAACATTGTTGGTTAGTTCCATTCATGGTGGAGCAACATTTGTTGTGATGTTGTAGGAACAACACTAGGCAATATTAAATCACCGTAATTGGAATATCCAAAGTTCAATGCCTGGATGTGCTGCATGGAACGGCCCCCTCTTTCTCAACAGAAACTACCAAAAAAAAGAAAGTCAACTTAAAAATGCCTTTCCACAGATTTCTTCAGTACCATCTTGGTAGCACAAAGACAATTAAAAGTGTTCCCTCTTGATCCACATGCTGGGGAGACAGCAGAAGTCTCTACACCTCAGTAGGCAGTAGAAATATGAAGGCACATCATGTCATTCAACCAGAAGAGCTTCACAGTGTTGTTTGTACATAAAATTGGCAACATTCAGCATGTCACCTCTGATCCTCTCTACCGTTCACAGCCTGATGAAGAGAAGCCATAAATCACTCTGAAGCAGTTTTTTAGGGTTCCATTTGAAAGGAACAGTGACAAGCTAAGGCACCAACATATATACAGACAAAATCCCATCTGTGTTAACAGGTTGCACCTCTGAATTCTTTGGCATGTAAGTGGCCACTTTCAGAATGCACAACAGATTTGAGTGATGGGTGCTCTTGTAATTATGTGATTACCTTGTGTGTGTATCCTCCCCACACAAACTGTGTATCTCAATGCGGTGGGCTTTAAACTGACAAAGTGAAAAGAAACAACCTGCCCCCCAATATTAGAGAAATGTTGTAATTTCCCTAATTTCTATCATTGGGCTCTACAATACAAACCTCACCTTTTTTGAGCCTTCTTTTTTCTTACAATGAGAGTGCTGGTGCTGACACTTAATGGTTGATTTGGTAGTTTGGGACAATTTTAGCTTTTACTTGTCTGCTCTTAAGAGGCAATGATTTCCTTTGCAAGAGTTCCATCCCGGTGTATTCATTGTTTTTCTTTTCAATTTTCTTCATCAGCCCCTAAAGTGCAAAAATTTCTTTACTGGGTACCTGAGATTCTGGTATAAGGGAGCAACTGTAGAGTCAATGCATCACATGCCACAACATCAAGTGTGATGTGAATAAAGAGAGAAAAGAAAAGAAGGGAGTACTTTTTCTTGCAGAAATGTATGTTAAAGCCTCCTCCTTGGTTGTTTCTGTTCAGCTTGTGATACTAAAGTGCTTGTCCTGCATTATACAGCGTACTTACAATGAGCAGACTTTTACACTGGAAGGACAGAAGCAATCCTGTGAATATATTCAATGATGAAGAGCTGACTGAGAAGTTTCAGGTCTGTAGGAGGTATTTATTTGAACTTACTGAAGCTCTGTTGCTGGATTTACAGTTTGTGCTATTACCATTACTGATCTTTTCAGAAAATGGTTCCTGCCAGTTTAAAGGAATTCTTTAAGTATTTCTTTCAATTGCTTCTTCTTTTTTAATCAAACAAAACTGCTAGTCAGCCAATCAGCACAAAACCTCATGTTCACCATCTGATGATGAAAGTCACGCATACCCAAGCAGACCTCTGCATACTTGCAGACAGGGGTTAAAGTGGGATTTGGTAGGTGGGGATATATGAAGGTAAATACACTATATTGCCAAAGGTATTCACTCGTCTGCCTTCACACACATATGAACTTGAGTGACGTCCCATTCTTAATCCATAGGGTTTAATATGATGTCGGCCCACCCTTTGCAGCTATAACAGCTTCAACTCTTCTGGGAAGGCTTTCCACAAGGTTTAGGAGTGTGTTTATGGGAATTTTTGACCATTCTTCCAGAAGCGCATAGATTACACAAATATACTGAGAGCTGCAAACTTGTAATTTAAATTTTGCTCATATTTATTTTTTATTTTACTACTTAAAACCACAACTCTGTGATTATAACCTCTCAAGTCATTGAATGCTACTGCTCAAATGTACCCTCGGGTCACAAATTAGCACACTTTGACTTTTGCAACGGTTTTTGCATCTGATGTGCTGCAAAACTCCCACTTGTAGCTGAGAAGTGACAGTGGAAGGGTGGAGGGGGGTAGAGGTCGACCAATCAGAAAACAGAAATCCAAGTGCTGTGATTAATGACTGAATAATCCAGACACCAATAACACCCTCATCCCTTATTAGATGTTATAGCAAAAACAAGAGTGATAGAGCATTTTGGTTAATGGTTACTATGTTAGCTAAATAGTATAAATACTTGGATCAGTGTGCTGTGGTGGTGTTAGTTTTAGCTGGGAAATTTGACAGACATGACAGCATTGCTTTCTCGCTCAGTTTGCCCCACTGTTGGCAGTAAAAGAGGATAGTTAGCTCACCTCTGAACTCTCACTCTTAGGCCCAAGTCACACTAGAGGAAAAGTAGGTCGGCAACCTCCGTGAGACCACAAAAATCCAGTGGTTGGTGAGTGATTTCACTAAATTTTTTTGCTATCTGGGAAAGATTGCTAGTAGTTGCACTGACCAACTGGTCTCCCAGAGGTTCAGCATGCAGCACCCTCAATCTCTGGGTGACCAATTTTGGTCACAAGGTGATTGCACAGGTTGCGTGGTGGGAGTTACTAAGGTAAATTGCGCTAAATTTAACACTGAAAAGCATGTCTTATTTTGCTATAGTTATGTATAGATATGTGTGTGATAGTTACCGCTAAGAGTGTTTATTTATTTGGACTGAGAGGGGGAGATGTTATCAGAACGAGAGCGTAATTGGCACGGCTGGATGGCTCAAAGGAGCTCTGTCCTGTAACTCTTTACTCAGTCCTCACTCAGAGTATTTACAGCCAAGCCCATACACAGTGAAAACATCTCTGCATGACTTTTCTCTACAGTGCACACACACAGAGAAACAACACAACAGTGTTTCTTTCTTTCTTTTACTTCCCTCCATAGGCACTATTACATAACATATATTCAGTTCAATTCAATTTTATTTATATAGCACCAAATCACAACAACAGTTGCTTTATATTTTAGGGTAAAGACCCTACAATATATCTGTCAAAATGCAGCTATTAACAGGACTGTGTTAGCGTGTTAGAATAATGTCTGAATGTTACAATATGTTAGGGTTAGTTAAATTAACGTGCAGTTTTCCCAGTCGCACGTTTTCTACTTCAGACACTTGCAATCAAACACAAGACAAACATTTTTAACATGACATAATTAAATCCCCTGTCCTCTTAGCCTATCTGGCCAGCTGTGCCACTTAACTTCAATATTTAATATGAAATAATGTTAAAATGCAACAGCACAAAATCCTGTCAGTTTAAAGAAAGAATGAACAAATATTACACTCAATAGATTCCTAAGAAAATACATAGATTTCAGGTTTATATGGAGGAATAGTTTGTAACAAAGCAGCTCTTCTCTGGATAAATCCTGCACTCCACCTGAGTCTCAGTCATCAGGTCCACACAAACAGTCCCCAGCAATTTGTAACAGAAGAGTTCACACTTACATCATAAACATATTGATTCTTCTTCAGCCTCCTGTCATTGTTTTCAGAGAGAAACACATGCGTAAAACCTGTGCTTACACGGTCTTATTTTGTTAGTACATTACTTGCTCCCTCATTTTTGAGCTGCGAATTTGCGCCGTGCTTGGTAGAATGCTAGTCATTAAACCTCATCCTACCGGCATATTTTACATATATAGACTACCGACTGACTTCCCTGGGGACCCCAAGAATAATTTACTGTGAGAAGAAATCCTAATAGCAAAAAAATAACAACAAAACTTATTTCTTCTTAAAGCATTATTAGTTATGTAATTAATGTCATCTAAAGAAAAAAATAGATTTTTATTGTCATTAATTTTGCAATGTTACAATTAATTTGCATATTTTATTAAACGAAAATCGATACTTTTCTTTAATACAACAAAGTAATTTCAAGTAAACATTATTTGTGTTGTATTTATATTATGAAATCAGTCGGGGTCATTTTGACCCCAATATAAAATAATTGCCCAGGAGGCATTCTGGTCAGATACCCATGCCACCTCAACTGGCTCCTTTGGACGTGGAGTCCCTCCCAAATGACCTAGCTCCTCAACCTATCTCTAAGGGAGAGCCAAGACACGCTTCAGAGGAAGCTCATTTCTGCTTGTATTCACAATCTCATTTTTTCGGTCACAACCCAAAGCTTGTAACCACAGGTGGGGTTTGGAATGTAGATCAACCTATAAATTGTTAGCTTTGGGGTCAGCTCTCTCTTCACCACAGCAGACCGGTACAGTGTCCACATCACTGCAGATGCTGCACCAATCTGTATGTCAATCTCCTGCTTCACTCTCCCCTCACTCATGAACTAGACCGCAAGATACTTAAACTCCTCCACCTGGGGTAGAAACTTGTCCCTGACTTGGAGTGGGCACTCCACCCTTTTCCATCTGACAACCATGGCCTCAGATTTGGAGGTGCTAAGCTGCCGAGTGCAAGCTGGAGGTCAATTCTCGATGAAGCCAACAGAACCACATCATCTGCAAAAAGCAGAGATGAGATCCTGAGACCACCAAACCCTCCACCCTTCACATCTTGGCTACGCCTAGAAATTCTGTCCATAACTATTGTGAAAAGAATCGGTGACAAAGGGCAGCACTGTCTGCCCAGTCTGACTTACTGCTAGCAATGCGAACCAAGCTCTCACTATGGTTGTACTGGGACGAAATGACTAAAAAAGCTAATCAGACACAACAGGCAGGTTTTGCACCCAGTTTGCCTCATGCTATTCTCAGAGCATGCTGGCATGTGACAGGAGGAGCAAACAGTTGCTACGTTCCCATCTGCATTTTGGGAGCAAAGGTAACACCTTTGTCATGTAGATCTTCCAGCTGAACGTTGGACAGTCATTGTCACTCAGCATGCGGACTTTTCCTCACTCCTAGAAGGGTCATTGCTGCTTGGATTAGGGCTTATGTGTGTCAGTATCAGCTCTCCTTTTCATGTGTGGGATGACCACTTTGTGCCCCAGCTCTCTCAGGTACAGTAGATCCAATGACGTCTCCAACGGTCTTATAATGTTGCCAATCAGATAACTTCCAGTCTGGGAAGTTCCCTATCCAGTTTATTAAAACTGCATAGGTGGAATTAGATGCTTTTGACTGGTGTACCCTGGAACATCAAAACATTTGTATTTTTAAAAAGCAATAATCAAAGCAGAAATAGAAAACAATAATGTCACATCATTATGAAAAAACTGACACACAAAATTGGAATGATAGAAAAAAACACTTGTGAGATATGACAAAAAAAATATACCTCTGGGGTTTGCACAAACCCCAGTTGGTAGGATGACTGTTAACGAAATGAACTAGCTGCATCTGTTTGTTTATACATTTATAGATTATAAATTTACCCCGTTTAGATCTGGCCGGTCAGTGGCAGAGAGAGTCGTGCCTGATGTATGCATTCTGCGTGGTCCGCTGATGGTGAGTCTGCCCCTGGCTCTGGTACAGCACTACAGGTCTGATGCAGAAGGCAACAGGTTTGTCACAGTGGGCAACAAATTAGCAACAGACGGCAACAGATTTGAGATTTATCACAGTTAATCGTGGTATTATCGCAAACAGATTACGTGTAAGTGCCAAGCTGACCCCATTCAATCGAAAACTGATAGCAGACTGACTGACTTATTGGCATTTTACTCGCATTTTATTGCCATCTTGACGTACCAAAGTCACTCTGAAGAAGGCAACTGACTGGGAGTGGTCTAAGACCTGGTACCCATCTTTGAAGCAACCACTTCAAAGGGAAGGAGATCACAAGTTGACTGCACTAATTGTGCAATAATGCAATAATTTTGGTCACGCCGTCGTCTTCAACCACTGTTTTCCCTTGTGTGTCTGTAACCTTAACCACAGTTCTGTCACTGCGGGTCATCAATACATTACACTTTAAATGACACAAAGCAAGACTCTTTCTGGATTTAGCCAACTACATTTTACAATATATAAGCAGATGCTGAAAGAGCAGTATGGCTGCTTTTCAACCTCTAGCCAGTATAATGGTGAAATTTGGAGGAAGAAACTAAAGAGAGTCATCAGCTAGAACTCTACCAGATGACCCCTTCTTGAAGCAAATGTAACTCAACAGCCGTATTGAAACAGATCAGGCCACTTATTTGGGGGTTATATTGAAACATTTAAATAACTTTCATTTCAGTGGACCTCAGGACAAAACTACATGTATCCAGTCAAATATGCTACAAATCACCTGAAAGTCTGCTGACTTTCCCCACAAATACATTTTTAAAGAACTTTTTTTTCCTCCTAAAAGTTATACCTCTACCACCATCTTAACTGTGCAAATTATCTTGTAAATTATATTTCAGAATTCTTTGAGTGCCATGTCTGTTTCTTATAATATCTCTGCTGTCACCTAGAACATAAACTAGCAGTTACCATGTCCAGTCCAATAATCCATGACTGTAAAGTATAAACTTTAATCATCAATCAGTTGAAATCACTCTCATTTAATTTGTTGTCAAAGACATTTCTCTGTCATAATCAGAGACTGGCAGGACCCACGAAGCAGACTCAACAACCAGTGTGAGTTTAAATGAACTTTATTACCAACAAAACTCTTTTCAACTAACGGTGGATGGGGGTTTAGGGGAGGTTTCAGCACGATTTGGTTCACCGGAGCTCTGACAGGGAAGAGAACAGTTAGAGGCGTTTCCAGGAGGTCAGTATGGCAGGTAAGATTGTAAATGAGTTTCCACAGTTTCTTACTTGGAAGCGAGCTTGAGTTGGGCATGGGAGGAGGACAGGACTGGCAGGTAAGTCGCAGCAGCGGGGCTGGTGGAGAGTGGGCAGGCAGGCGTGATGCAGGCAGGTGAGTATTTCCAGACTTCAGGTGGATTGTCCCTGGAGAAGCAGCAAGTAGGTTGAACCCTGAACCAGAGGGATCCAAGCAAAATTCTCAGGTGGGTAACTACAAAGCACACAAAAAGGCAACGTAAGCAAACCTGACACTTTAAACTGGTTACAAACTGTGGAGGCCTGGTTGTTACCATGTTGACAGGGACAATCTGGCAGGGAACTATGGCACCACCTGTCCTTCTTATGCTTGCAGCTTGATGACCTAATTAACCACCATGTGAGACCAGAATTACTCACACCAGGAGGCCCTGCCCATAGGTGGAGACCAGAGGTAAATCCTGCCCAACAACTCCACCTAAGAACAATGACAGAGAAACAGAAAAGGAAAAACAGGACCCCAACCAACCCGACCTGCCGAACCATAACATTCTCAGTATGAAATAATCAGACAACACATCATGAACAGACTGTCTGGTTAAAAAAGAAAACCATCTAACACAAATGAAGACATTACATGTGAACTTTAAATTTACAGTTCATCAAATATCACTTACTGAGCAGTTCTTACCTTTGAAAATAATCTCTCATCTTCCTTTTCTGTCCTCTCTTACATCTTTCTGCAAATCTGAGCGTGAAGTTGTCACATTAACATTTTTTTTCCCTGGGAAATACAGCTACTCTGCCTTTTGCCAGCAGACATGCTGTGTGCCAAACTGCACACAGATTTGTGTGTTTGCTGATACTTGTGGAGCTGTTCGAAACACTGCATTTGAAATTACCTGCCACTTCAAAAAAGTTCATGCCTTGTCTTCTGTAGCACTAGATGATGAAGTACCCCGACCAACTTTACTGACATCTGCATCATGAACGCATGACAGGGATGAAAAGAAAAAACAAAACAAAAACAAAGCAAAAATGTGTACTGGGTACCATGTGGTGACTTAATTGTCTCCATGGCTTTAGGTGGAAACACCGCCAGCTGTAGCAAATGATAAATGAACTTACTTGACAGTATTTTGTATTAAACTACCTCCCAGATTTAATTACTCATTAACTGAAAGTGCTGGAATGCTGTTCTAGATTGTTCCAGCCCACTTTAACCCCTGCTCCCAGACACAGAAACACTAGCACTCAGCCAAAAAACAGTTCAGTTGATGCAACCAACACCAGGGCTGCAGCTGTGTGTTTTTAAGCTAAACTGCTTAGATAGGTAATTTTGTAAAGTTGCAGCAATAAATGACATTTTGAGAATGGAAACACTGATTAAATACAGAAAGCAATTGCACATTTAACTTATTTCAGCATCTACTTTTCTAGCTAACCCTTGATAAATTTAAATCAAGCAGGTTACTTTACCCACTCGGTTACAAGTGGTGTTGCAGTGAGCCTTTTTCAAAGTTTCCTACAACATAATGAATGCAAGTCCTGTGTTCAGTCTTCTTTAAGCTGTGTTTGGACTTCTGTAAATCCTAAAGTAAACATTTCTCTTTAGCAACTAAAAGCTCATCCATGCTTATATGCTCAGCGGCATATAAGCAGGATTATCAGAACTTTTTCAATGAAAACAGCTGTCCTTTCTGAAGAGATGTTAAGACACTTTGTCAAGCTGAAGGGAACTGCAGAGCTGGTGATAGCTCTCAGCTGGTTTGTCACTAAGAATGACCCCTTCACATTACACAAAGTCATTTGATCTAATATCATTATGAAAAATTAATTAGTGCAGCTTTAAAGACTGGAGAAGGGAGGGAGAAGGGCAATCAGTTTAAAGGGGGGCTCCACAGATTTTACACATCAGAGTCTATTTAACAGCCTTTTGTGACTGCAGAATCAGCTGTGTGAAGTCGCCTCAAGTGATGTCACTTGGGTCAGTGCTAGCTGGGGTTGAAGACTGAACGCCTGAAAATGAAAATGGAAAAAAAGGTCTTTGGGGTGTGGGTGTAGAAAGAAGTGAGCTTGCAAGAATTCTATAGCTTACTCCTTAGCTCTGTGTGAGTCCAGCAGCTTTAGTCAATCATGAGTCCAGCAGTCTTATAGGAGTTCAGTTCTAAATTAGTTCTTGTTTGGAAATCTGCAGTGGAGTAGTAAATGGCTAAAGTCTTTTTCCTCCAGCTCCGTCTGTTCTGCTGCTGCAGTCACCATTTTCACTGCCAGACTGGTGTGCCGTCATAAAACAGCTGAAATGTGGAGCTCAGCATGACATTTGCATAAAAAACTGCACAAAAATTGTTGCTTCAGCTTCAAAGGACACATCTGTCATACATGCACTATTGTTCACATCGAATCTCTGTGAAAACGCTCGAGTCATTTCTCTGCATGAATGCCCTTTCTAAACCAACAGGCTTTATATGAATTCTAAATCACTCTGTGTGCTCCATTTTTCACTTTCTCTCTGGCATGATAAATCTGTATGCACATTTGCCAAACCATCAGTGTCTCCTCTCCACCTCTCTCCTAGTCCCTGTTCTAACCCAGCCCGCCCCCACCCGATCTCTCAGTCCCAGACTCATTTGATTTGGGGTGTAATCACGGGTGCAGATCTGTGGAAGGGTGTGGAGAGGAGCGATTGCCATGCTCCACTGAGTACTGAGGATGAGATAGAAGAGAACAGTGCCCAGGAGACACCATGCTGTTATAGATGGTTACCTAGACTCATACCTAGCTCCAAGTGCACGACGGTGCCAACGGGAAGCTGAGGTTGGCTTTGCCAGTTTAAGTATCTCTGCCTTTGGTTCTCTCTCTTGTTCTGTCTCTTTCACACTTGATTTTCACCCCATGGTAGATTTTTTTCTCTTTTCATCTGTCTCTCATTTTCTCTTGCTCTCTATTTGACTATTGACTGCCCAAATGGCTAAATCATTCTGTATATGCCTCTCTAATATATAAATACACTGTTCTCAGTGTCTTTTGTTTCCACACTTTTCAATTTGTTATGGACTTAGCTCCTGTAGATTTATCCTTGCTAAAGCTCGAGTTACCAATTACCATGCCAGGTGCTTTCACATATTTGATTTCACATTCACTTAGAAGGAAAAGTATACCCAAGTATGTGTGAATACACTCTGCAGACTGATGCTGGGATGATTCTTCTTCCATGTGCTGCCATGTAGAGCGTTTGTGTGGCCATCAGGGAACCAGCCGACCTCGAACACAGGAGAAAGTTCACAGGTTCACTTGGCAAAGCTGACATGATTTTTGAATGACCAGATGTGCAGCTTGTTTGTAATACACGAGCCTGGAGTGTTGTTATCAACATTCATGACAGTGTGTGAAATGATATTTGCTTTTACTACAGTGGCTGGCCTCAAAACTGTAACGGTCTCCGTGGGCCAAGGTAATAATCAAGTCCCTCAAACTGCATAATTAGACCAACAGCTGACTGTTAAAACCCATCAGCCTCCTGTGGATCCATGCCAATGTATTAAATAGAGGTATAATTATAGTGATGGTGCATAGAGTAAAAGGAGAGGTGCCTATGGACAGAGGTAAACATAAAAAAATACCTCCCTTGTGTGTTTAGGCCTTAACAATTAAATCCCAACATGCTACAGTACATAGCAATCAGATACACTACAAGGCTTAATTGCACGACATTGACACGTAAAGCTTCCCCCAAATTGGCTCCCCACAGAAAATAACTGGAGCTGTGTGATAAATATTCTAAGTGAATTTTTTGCTAAGGTGGATATACAGTCAGTCCCTGCTCTCTGTCGTGGCCTTGAGATCCACACAGGAGAGATTCAGGAGGGGAAAGATTTGGAGTCTGGGAGCAGTTGCTCTGCAGGACACTCCAGGCCTTCACAGGAAATGATTTATTCAGGAAGTAAGTGTAGCAGCGGGCCATCGGGGCCTCCCCTGCCATCATTTAGGTGCATGCATTTGCTTCATTTATCCTCCTCCTTTTATTGATTAATTCATGGCCCTGATTAAAGTTTCACAAGTTGCCAATTGTCCTTCACAACGCCTGACTCCCCTGTCGATCCAGAGCCAGTAGGGACGACTGCCCTCCTGGTAATGGGAGAAAAAGATGCCACTGCTCTGGAACATTCACTCCCTCATCATAGATGGAGCTGGTCCAAGAGATCCCTTCTGTGAATATTTTACAAATTGCAGCCCATTATAATCTTTCTCTTTTTGGTTACCCAGCATGAGATTACTTAAATATTGATGATATGGTAATTCATCAATAATTGTGGGCTGCTGGGATAACAGCACACATATGGGCAAAGGGTAGTATCAATTAAGCAGTCAATCATTTCTCACTCAGTGTGCAGTGATTCTGCATTCGTCAAAGGATTTTTGCCTTAAGTTGGGCTTTGAACAAAGTGCTATATGGAAAAATGTCCAATTTTCACTGAACTGAGATTTATCTCATTCATAAGGCCTTGAAGAAACCAAGGGAGGAAAAATTATATAAAGGTAGAGGCAAATGACAAGATTTCTTAAACTAATTATGCAGCTAGCAGCCACACTTACCATGCAGGAACCTCCGAGAAAAGTTGGGATTTAAGATGTAAATTACAGCTGGATGGCAGTGTGAGCTGCCTTAATGTGTTAAATGACCATGTTCAGGATGAAAATATTGCAGAAAAATAAAAGGTGTTTAACAAAAATATGTCAGTAGCATGTTAGAGAGAGGAAGGCAAGTAGTGTGAGCTAACAACGCTTACCCAACAGCTGTCTCCCGCACACTTTTCTCAGAGCTATGACACATAAAGAAAAAGTCTTCCAGACTGTGAGGAATCACTTTAATTTCTTTGCAGAAATAGCGTTGAAACACACAACTTATGTTCACAGTTTCATACATGATTGCCCGATACGCACAATTACTTTGCTATTGGGAAATAATTTGTATCTTTAGAGTCAGTCGTGAAACTCAAACAACGCTCAGCAGCAGTTTCTACCCACTCATATTTGGATGTGAGTAAGACTGGTCACATGGATGTGTGTGTTGACCTCAATTTGTGTGTGTGTGTGTGAGGTGGATCACCAGTCTGTTTGGAGACTGGCTGTGTTTTCACTGAGTCACAAAAACAGTAGGGCATCAACTTGTATTATGGAATCTGTGTCACAGCTGGGTCTGTTGTGTTATTTTGTTGTGTTATTTATTTATTTTTTTTACTGGATGTGAAGCAGTTGGGTGTCCACTATCAGAAACTGCAGAGAAGCACAGGCCACTCACATCAGCTGGGCAGAGGTCAAACATGTCTGAGCGGACCAGCAGCAGACTGTCGTGCAGTACTTATTCAAGCACAAATCAAAATGGCCATATAAATGACCAGTGACCTCACAGAGATGGGTGGTGTCGACTGGACTATTATTTAATTCAGATCATCATAAACAGCCATGACGTAATGCACAAAATACATCTCACAAAACACAAAGAACTCACCAGGTTTTCTTGTGACAGAGACATTGTGGTCCTAGCTAAAAATGGTCATGCTGCAATGGTAAAAACTTCATCACGGTTATAAGGCAAATGCCCACGGGGGATGCTGTTTCCACATTCAAGGGTAATCCAGTTAGACCCTCTCTTACAAACCACTATTCTATCTCAAATGATCAAAAACAAAACGAAACAAACAAAAACAAAAAACTTCCCACCTGACCATCTCAGATTTGCCAGAAAAAAAAAGACTCTGGGGGGGGGGGGA
>VUQI01036846.1:13065-35902 GCA_015106735.1 Paratilapia polleni
GAAGTAGACCCCCCCCCCCCCCCCCCCCCCCAAAGGGCTTTGTTATATTGCTTCAAACAGACGATTTGATTGCACTCTTGAGGCAAGTTGGTACCCAGTTAGTTCTGCTAGGCAGGCTTCAGTACAAGCACATGATTTTGTTAGAAGCCAATGTGGTAATGCACCGATTGCCCACCTGCAAACAGGTCTACATTCTGTTTACATAAAATCAGCATGGACTGTGCTCAAGAATATCACAAATATCCATAGTAGTTAGGGATACTTCAAAAATCCTAACCATGACTATTTTGGTTAGTAATTGAATCTGTTAGTTACACAACATTTATTCACAGCTTAGCAAACATGCATACAGTAGATAAAGATTGTGATTTTGATGTTCTCTAGACAGATCTTTGTTCACTAAAGGCTTCTTTCTTTCTCAATCATCTTGTCTCAAACTGAACTAAACTGTGAGGGTCATGGTCTGAGGTTTTGGGTATGTTTTTGAGTTTTCGATTCTTGTAGTATTTTTCTCACAGTGCACAAACATAAAAAATCCCTCCTAAACTTTCCATCATATGCTCATATAAGTGAGTTATATCAGAAGTATGTTGATTTCAGAAAGACTTTAGAAGAACAGGGGTAAAAACTAATGAAAACAAATTAAAAGTGATATTATAGAAAGCAGAAAAGGAAAAAGAAAGACAGAGCATCAATTATTTCAGCAAATGCCCAAAATCCAACATACTGCATGCTCACAGTCAATTGAAAAAGTACTCAATCGATCGAGTCATAATGCCTCGATTGAGGAGGGTGAGCCAAAGAGCTGGCAGAGGAACACTGTGGTTAATGGATGAGTCAACATGGCCAGCTTGTTATATGTTGAGTTGTGCCATTATTTATACCTGTGACATTGAGTTTTGGTGATATTGTTAGGCTTTGTGCTCCTGTTTTGACTTTTTGGTTGTTCTAGTGATGAGTTTCAGTTTTGCGATATTGCTGGGTTTTAGTTTCTGTCTTGATTTATTATTGTATTATTCAGGGAGGGCCAAAGGTACACTGCTCTAAACGAAAGGGGTGAACGTGATTTAGAAAGACAAAACAATTACCACCCAGCCTTAACAGTGGTAAAAGAAAGAGTTCAGTAAAAATGATTTGCCTTATTTTATACTTTGTTCTTTTAGATGAATGGCAATGAATCTTTTTTTATATTATTATTAAAATGGTCCACATATGCATCTTCACATAAGATCAGTCAGATTTATGGATGACCCGCAGGTGAACAAATGCATGTCTCCCTTCTACTGTTTTTGAATTTTGCTTGTTGTTGTAGGGAAAGACTTCACACTTCTTATGATCTGACCAAAGTGAACACGCACAAAAAAAAAGAAACATGCACACAGGTGTCTGTGTAGTCTCACAGTCTGCAATGTGTGTCATATAATGTACACAGGATTGTGAAATTAAAAGCAAGTGTGCATGTGAAAACCCCGCTTAAGAACGTGTGTATGTTAAAACAGCAGTGGCCTGGAAACCAGAAAGAGCCGAGAGCTAATGTTTAATCCGAACAGCCTCACATAAGAGCAGTTTTTCCAAATTTTGGATGATACATTTAGATAAAAGTCTGGGGAACAAAAAAACAAAAAAGATTTATGTTGCAGAATATTTTTTCTGCTCTCATTTTGGCCCATCATGTCACAACCCCTGAGATCTGATCTTACCTTATGCCCTCCAGGTTGGAAACTGTACACTGCAGATGACTACAGCTGAGATTTGAATGGATTTGAGGAGAGCTCCTGCATTGCTGGTGTAGGTACTGAACAGTGATCTACAGCTGACACACTGCCAGCTTTTCTGCAAACTACGGCTCCTTCTGAGACTGCTGCTGCTTAGTCAGTCACTCCAACATTAAGCTAATTCACCAGCTATATGGTGTTTGTGCACATTTTACATTTCTCTACAGTCTTTGGCATAAAGCAGTACTAGAGGAAGCTCCCTCTCAGCAATAACTGTACTCACCTATGGGATTTATTACTTTTATACCTGCTACACTGGCTCCACACATCAAATAAAGACCAGAATTGAAGCTGTGTGTTTGTTTTTAATATAATGAAATGTGTCTTGGGGATAAGCTATGAAAATGATTACTAGCTCCTTAAGTTAACCACAGTGCACAAACAGAAAATCTCCCCTTTCCTTTCCTTTCCATCGTAAGCCAATAACTTGCCCCATCCAGTCACAACTAAAACCACTGAATACAAAATACTGCCTGTCAGCATTTACTTTTCTCTCATCACTATTTATTAAAGAGAAATATGTTGATTTCAGAAAGAAAACAAGCTAGAAGAAGAGGTAAAACCTCATGAAAACAGACCTAAAAGTGAAACCGCAAGTAGAAAGTTGACAGAAAAGGAAAAACAAGTTCATGGCAGACTGCCCCCATAAGAAAGACAACAGCATCAGTTGTTTCAGCAAATGCCCCAAACCAACATACTGTTACTGTATGCTCACTCAAATGAGAAAGTACTCAATCGATCGAGGAATTATGACTTTTGTCCATCAGAGGAAGGAGGGTGAATATAAGAGAGCAAAGAGAGCTGGCAGAGGGACAACACTGTGGTTAATGAATGAGTCAACATGGAAGACCATTTTCTGTTTTTTTTAAATGACCACAACTCTTCTATAACAGCCCCGTCTCGAGGCAATTCATGAAATAGTTATGAAATCCTTTTCTTTCCTCAAACATGGAAGCAAATTTTCAATAATTTTCATGACACTGATCTGAACTTTCAAACTTCCATATTTCAGTCTGAAGTGTCTTTGAAGTGCCTGGTGGGCTGAAATGGCATGTAGTTGGTTTTCTCCAACAAACAGCTAATAAATACTTAGTGAGGCAGCTGTTCCTGTCAGGTCAACCTTTTGTAAAGAGGCAACTCAAATGCGCAAATAAATGTTCCGCTAAACCCTAACTTCTTACTATAAGCTATATAATCATTCCCCAAGGACCATATTTGTTAAGCAAATATCTAATGAGCAGCTCTCAACCCAATAGAGCTTTGGGTAGACTGACAAATCTGTAGCAACTGTGCGATGCTATCATGGAGCAAAATTTCTGAGGAATGTTTCCAGCACCTGTTGAACCTATGCCATGAAGAATTAAGACAGTTCTGAAGGCAAAAGGGGGTCTAACCAGGTACTAGAAGGTATACCTAATGAAGTGGCCAGTGATTGTATATTATAGGCTACAATATGTTTCTCCAACCTCTCCAACACTTCCAAAATGTAATTTACAATATAATTTTTTATCGTTTTTGCTGGTTATAATAAAGCAATATTTAACACTATTTAACACAGAGTCCAATTAAGCCAAAAAAATAAAATATATTACTGTTAATTAACCTTTAATTCATCCATCAATGAATCTTCAGGAATGAAGGACTAAAGAAAGGATTGTCAGATCCAAATAAATACAAATGGAAGTTGTACAGATATCCTGTTTGCTGAGGATTAAAAGCTGATTAAAGCACAGATCTGGTAGGAAAAAAAAGGTCTGCAGTCCTGAGTGCTAGTCAATTGCTGAGAATGGCAAACACAGCAATGTACATTTGGAACTGAATCATGGAGTCCAGGCCAAGAAGTGGGACCAACTTTATGCTTCTCTCTCCTTCACCGTATCACTTCCAAGTAACTCGTCTTTGTCTATACATGTGCGTGAGTGAGAGGGGGTAAAAAGAGACGCCTCTAAAATGAAGCAGCCATGTTAACAGCACAGGGTTTCATCCTGTCCCTGTTTAGTGTGAAAAATGGAGCCAAGTGCAGCATTCTGCTCTACGGCTGCCTCAGCAAAAACACAATATGTTGGCTCTAAAGGACCACGCTGGCAGGAACTCTCACCCCAAAGAATATCACCAGCTTCATTATACTGTGTGCTGCTTATTTGGAGAGAATATCTATCCAGACAATAAACAGGGCAGGGGGTGAAAAATCACTGCATGATGAATAGTGTATCAATATACTGGGCATTAGAGTCCTCTCCGCTTATCATCACTTTCACTTATCATCCCTTCACCAAGATCATCTCATTGCTGAAAGCTTGATGTATAATTATGACTTTTTCTGTATTCATCCTCAAGTTATTCTTTTAATTATTTTCATAATCATATAAGTGTGGGATTCAAGGACACTTGGTTGACTCAGCATGCTTGACTACACCATATACACTCACAATGCAGTGTGCTTGAATAAGACTCTTGACCTTTTAATGTGTATTATTGTAGCTACTTTAACCTTTTCAAGGAGCAAGAGTCCTTAACCACTGAAGTAATCTGAAAATGTAGCTAAATAGTAAAGTGACATTTAGACTGAATGGCCATTTTGACAGGACTCCATTATTACTTCCTTTTCATAGATTGAAAGCCAAATAAGAATGCTTTTAATGCACATTATTATTTTTTTAAAGAACACTTTTATATAAAAAAAAAATATATATATATATATATATATATAAATATATAATATTAATGATTTTTAACAAGGATTCATTATAAAATTGATGTGTGCGCTGGTCAGGTAAAAGACTTCCAACAACTATGTTCAGGAAGTCTTGCTCCTAAAGAAAAATAACCCAAATGCAATGCATCTATATTATAAATCTCTAAACTTTCCTGGTGCCCTATAATGCCATTTGCACCTAAGTGGTACATGATGCCAGGGGTGTGACTTGAGTATAATGTTGCCGACTTTATGAGCGAGCCAGCAGAATTTCAGAATGGGACATCTCATCGGTTAATGTCACACTGTGCAGCCAGCACTTCCTGCTCTCAGGGAAGGGCCTGCAACATGGCACCCATAGTACAACCTGGCCAAACTATATCAGTGGCTCAAAGCAGTGTCTGAGGACTTATCAGGTATCCCTGGCAATGGAGCAGGCAACAGGAATGGTGAACTGTACGGGAGGGCAGCCAGCTCCGCGCCTGCAAAATGCTGTGCACCAGGCATTCCAACTGGGATTACACCCCGGTGTAGGGTAACCTGTCTGACTCCACCCAGCACCACCCTCTGGAAGATGAGGAAACTCAGTCCAATGTGTAAATACTCTCATATTGCTTATACCCATAATAATGTATGAACACACACACAGCCTAACTGCAGGCCCACTAGGAAAATCAATTTTTAAAAAAAAGAAATACTATATTTCTGAAAGTCTATACTGGGGTGTCGCACTGTGCATGTACTGTCAATAACCGAGACATTTAAAAATGAAATATTAATACTATGTCAATAATTCACATGACCAGCCATTTCATTAGGTACACCCGTTCAGCTTCTAGTTAATCCAAATATCTGATCAGCCAATCACGTGGCAGCAACCCAATGCATTTAAGCACGTAGACATGGTCAAGATGACCTGCTGAAGTTCAAACTGAGCATCAGAACGGGGAAGAAAGGTGATTTAAGTGACTTTGAACGTGGCATGGTTGTTGGTGCCAGACGGGCTTGTCTGAGTATTTCAGGAACTGCTGATTTACTGGGACTTTCCCGCACAACCACAGAATGGTCAAAAACAGATAAAATAAAAATAAATAAAAAAATTAAATAAATAAAAACGTGAGCAGCAGTTTTCTGGGTGAAAATGCCTTGTTGATGTTAGAGGTCAGAGGAGAATGGCCAGACTGCTTCTCCTCCAGTGACAGCAACTCAAATAATCACTTGTTACAACCGAGGTATTCAGAAGAGCATCACTGAATGCACAACACGTCGAACGTTGAAGAAGATGGACTAAAGCAGCACCAATTGGTGCCACTACTGTCTGCTAAGAACAGGAAACTGAGGCTACAGTTCACACAGGCTCACCAAGAGTGTACAATAGAAGACTGGAAAAACGTTGCCTACTCTGATGAGTGTCGAGTTCTGCTGCAACATTCGGATGGCAGGGTCAGAATTTGGCGTAAACTACATGAATGCATGGATTCATCCAACGGTCAGGCTGCTGGTGGTGGTATAATGGTATGGGCGATATTTTCTTGGCACACTTTGGGTCTCAGTACTAATTGAGCATCGCTTAAACACCACAGGCTGCCTGTATATTTTTGCTGACCATGTCCTGTGTACCCATCTTCTGATGACTGCTTCCATCACGATAACGCGCCATGTCACAAAGCTCAAATCATCTCAAACTGCTTTCTTGAACATGACAATGAGTTCATGGTATCCAAATGGTATCCAAAGTCCTCAGATCTAATGGAGCACCTCACATCATGGATGTGCAGCCGACAAATGTGCAGCAACTGCGTGATGCTATCATGTCAATTTGGACCAAACTCTCTGAGGAATGTTTCCAGCACCTTGTTGAATCTGTGTCATGAAGAATTAAGGAAGTTCTGAAGGTAAAAGGGGGTCCAACCCGGTAGAACTTGGTGAGTGTATATGATAATAATTGGGTAATTGTTCTTTTTATATGCTTTTGTACAGTTATGGCTACAAGCTACATTATAGCAGAATACACCTGAAAATGCAACTGGAATATCTGCAGTCAAAGTTGCAGTGTGGGTAATGTCGACACAAATCTAAAATTAAAGAAATCAGAATTTAAAAAAAATTCTGGCTGTGTCAGTTTTGATCCTTTATGATTCCCAAAATGTTATAGTAGTGCAAAATTAACGACTGGAGTCCTCTACTACTGAAAATAAAGAGAAGCAACTATATTTAAGTACATAGCAGTTTGGTGCATTATACACGCAAAGCATCTGAGCAGTAGTGAGAGCGTGATTACATTTTTTTCTGATGGGAGGACTATTGTAATCCACAGTATTTTGGATGAACCTCTGACTATACTCCTAAATTTTACAAGGCGGAGCAGCTGTACCTATAAACCCTCCTGAGTGGGGAGGATGCTCAAAAGATGAAATATTAGGTGTGGTTTTCTTTTACAATTAATAAATAAACAAAGCAGTCATGTACTGTAGGCAGTAAAAACTTTACGTCAACATTTATACATTTCTTGTACATGACAAAGTAAAATTTCAGCAGACAATTGTATTTTCTTGCTCTTTACTGCGGATAAATCAGTTTGCCAATGTGCTGAAGCTACCACTTCATGCCTATTGAAAGCATTGACAGTATTGACATTGGAGAGGGTGTGGGCTGAAAATGACTGAACGTGGGCAGTCATGTTACATAAGCAATAGTCCACTTCTCTTACTAAAACAGCACAAAAACACTGATAAACCGGGCATATATGTGCTGCTCACCTACCTCTAACAGATGGGATGATTTAGTGAAGTCGATCTGTCATTATTAGAAGCCGCAGAGCTCAGTTAATATCTCAGATATAATCAGGCCTTGTGATTGTATTTGATCATATTTTATTGAGTTTTTAGACAAACAGGCATCAGTTCTGAGCAGACTGAAGAGATTACTTGGCATTTGGCACTTCCACCTCCACACTCTGCTGAGGTATTTCTCGGTACACGAGCATGCCCTCTTCCTGTCTCCCTTCTCAGTTACACGACTCCACGCCACGAGCTTAGTGTTATATAGTAAAAATGTAAAACTGCATACCAATCATGTGTTTATGTGTGTGTATTGGACCCTATATATATATATATATATATATATATATATATATACTGTATATGTGTATATATGTGTGTGTGTGTGTGTGTGTGTGTTTTCATCCTCCAAACCTTGAGTTCAGCCAGTTCAATCAGAGATACATTTACTCTGAGCAAGTTTACATGCACTCTTATGCCCAATTTAACAATTTCCACTTATGAAACAACTTTATATAGTGTGTGAACCTTCATGCATTCTCTCTACCTGATGACTAACTTCCACAGCTCCACGCTGATGCTCTTGCTTCCTCCCTCTCCCAGCAGGTCTTTAGTTGTCATAGTTACATCCATTAACACACCTGCTAAGCTCTCTGGTCCCCCAGGTCTCCCTCTCTCACCTTTCCTCCCTCCCATTTCTGTGACAGCCAGAGACTTCGAGCTAAAAACATGGCATGTAATAAACTACGGTAGACAAACAGGGACCAAAATATGATGTAATAAAGTAAACAAAAATAGTGTCACCTTTTGTTGGCTACTCTAAAAATATTTTATTGGTAGGCAATATAATGGCAACGTTACTTGGTCAGGCCACCCAGATATATTAGCAGCCACAAGTTATAATAATAAAAAAGCAAAGCTGAACTCATTAACACTTCTTTAGATTTATTCCACGCAGACATTGTAGAATATGCAAACTCCACAGAGATGGTGGATTCGAACGCAGGACCTTCTTGCTGTGAGGCAACAGTGCTAACCACCGTGCCACCATGCTGCCGTAATAAACTACCATTTATTAGCAAATTATTTTAAAAAGTAGTGGATAATCAAGTTAGATCCTTATTATGCAAATTTCAGATTTCTGACCATTTTCAATCTGATTTTCAAAAGCTGCACTCCATTAAGACTGCTCTTTTAAAGGTCTTAAGGCTTAAGGTTTTGGCTGGTATCTCTGGCTCAGCACTAGACTGGTTTTCCTCCTATTTGTCTGGAAGGACTTTTTCTGTTAGGGTGAGCAAGTTCTCTTCTAACATTGTTTCTTTAAACTGTGGGGTTCTGCAAGGTTTAATCCTGGGTCCATTGTTATTTTACTTTTACATCCTTCCTTTAGCTGGCATCATTCAATCTTTTTATTATTTCTATGCTGATGACATTAACCTGTATATGTCTTTTAAGCCTCACCAGCTGGACAGGCTAACCACCCTAGTTGATTGTTCATCGTGGATCAGTGACTGGCTCTCTAACAATAACCTTGTTTTAAATTCCAACAAGACTGAGGCCAGGATTATAGCTCCTCCTCCTATCTGTTTCCCCTCATCCCCAACCGGTCGCGGCAGATGGCTGCCCCTCCCTGAGCCTGGTTCTGCCGGAGGTTTCTTCCTGTTAAAAGGGAGTTTTTCCTTCCCACTGTTGCCAAGTGCTTGCTCATAGGGGGTCGTCTGATTGTTGGGGTTTTCTGTCTTTTCTGTCTAATATTGTAGGGTCTTTACCCTAATATATAAAGCGCCTTGAGGTGACTGTTGTTGTGATTTGGCGCTGTACAAATAAAATTGAATTGAATTGAATTGAAATACATTCAAGAATCAGTCAAGTGATTGTTTGATTCCTTTTGCTCATCTGCGAAGTCCAGTGTTTGTAATCTTGGCGTAATATTTGATTCTTCTCTGGGCTTTGATTCACATATAAAATCTATCTCACATTCCTGTTTCTTTCATTTAAGGAACATTTCTAAATTGCGAGCTATAGTCTCCTCCACTGATCTGGAATGAATTGTTCATGCATTTGTATCACCGTGCTTAGGTTACTGTAATGCCCTATTTACCAGCATAGATAAGTCATCTCTTTCACCCCTCCAAGCTATACAAAATGCTGCAGCCAGACTCCTAACGTATTCTAGCAAGCAAGCTCATATTACCCCTATTTTATATTCTTTACATTGGTTCCCAGTTGATTTTAGAATTTGTTTTAAAATTCTAATACTTGCATACAGAGCACTAAAAGGACAGGCTCCAGACTATTTATCTCAACTTGTCATTAAACACACTGCTGCTTGCAGTCTTCATTCACAGGCTAAAAATTTATTAGCTGTCCCTCATACAAGACGGGGAGCAGAGCCTTTCAGTCTGTGGTACCATGACTTTGGAACAGCCTACCACTCCAGCTCCGTTTAGCCGACTCTGTGGACTTCAAAAAACAGTTGAAAACTCTCTTTAACCAGGCCTTCTGTTGGGATTCGTGTGTTATTAATGTTTTATTATGTTTTTTATTCTGTTTTAACATGGTTTTATATTGTTTTTAACTATGTTTTAATTTTCTACTATATTTTGTTGCGATTATTCCTAGTTTTTACTTATCTTGCTGTATAATGCTTTGTGACTTTATGTCTATGAAAAGTATGCTATAAATAAACTTTACTTACTTAATTACTAGGTGTGTTTCTCATCCTTTCTTTTTTGATCTTTGATTAGGGATCGGAATTAATAAGGTTTTACTGATACCACTGCCATTATTGAATCTGCTTATCGATCCAGTTCTTTATCGATTCCCTTATTGATTCTTGATCCAGTTTCATACGAGGAAACCAATATTCCCCAAAAAGGTCTCCAACAGACAACTGCCTAATGCTACATGTAGCATCAGTCTCTCAGTCAACATCTAAAATGGAAGAAATGAGAGAATATTTTATGGCATTCATTTTCATTTAGGCCTTCTTAGTCAAATAAAATTGTGTTAAGCATCTGTACAGGTGAGCAGGTGAGGTGAACAGTAGCGGTAGCACTTGTGGTGCACGTACATAGAGCATCAAATACATGGCACTCCTGGAAGTGAAGACGTTTCAGCATGTTGCTGGTGTTTTCCAGCCCACTTAAAATACAGCTAGCACTGTTACCATCTTTCTTTGTGACATGACGCATTGCTTTGGACCGCTTCTTCTTCTCTGACATGACTCCTTTTTTTATGGTAACACCAGACATGCATGTATGACATTGTTGATTTGCAATCAGTGTGCATTGCCAGCACCTGCAGGCACTGATAAAGGATTTGATAAGCTCAGATGCACACGGTTTCGATGCTTTGGAAAATTTGGAACCGATTCTCAAGTGGCACCAGTTTTTGATTCCCACCCCTATCTTTGATTGGATTTTTTTGGGCTTCTTCCTCTTCATGGTGAATGTCACGGTGACTTTCTGGCTCAAACCAGATTTTCAACCAATCGGCTTTCGACCTATGCATATTGTCATCGCCTCCAGGCTGTCATGCTGTTGTCTTTTTACACACAAGTCCATCTCTGTAGCCTCTACATAGGTTGAACTCCCTGTGTAGCTATAGAAGTGCACAAATGGAGACCAACATGGGACTGCAAATCCCCAATAACTGCATGTACACAAATTCAACAACTGCATATGTAGAACTAAGCAACCACCATAAGCTTAACTGAACTTTGATAGTGATAAAATTTAGCCCAGCTTTGTAGCCTGTTTGTAATTACTACTAAAATGAAAACAAATAAATTAACTAAGAGAGCTCATTTCCAGTCCTGATCCTGGTTTTGTTTTTTGTGCTTGTGACAAACAGCAGAAAACTGTCAGTTCCAGTCAAATGATTTCTGAGTTTACATTGGGTAAAAAAACTGTAAAATAACTGGCTGATTTTCACTCTAGTATGTGCTACTGGTAAATTGTTTCTCTAAACCTCTATAACAGAAGCAGGGAATGCAAATTATGACCAATAGTGAAATTAAAGGGAAATTCTCTACAGTTAAATAAACTGGAATTATCCTTTAATAACTGCTCAGCTGAGACAACAGTATGTTTACTGAGACGTAGGCTTCATCTGACGTCCTCACTCTGAAATATAACAGCATTTCTTTCTCCAAGTTCACATAATTCTCACCTTAAACACACCCACATGCAAGCGTTCAACTGTTCCCTTTAGAGGTGTGTGATGGTTCTCGGATCTTCCTGGGTTACTCATACTGCATGTTGTCATCCACAACTGTGCTACTGTATCACTGTGGTTTTTCACCACAACCAGCAACAGGCAAAAAGTGGAGGTAACATTCATCTCAAAGTAGAAACATGCCCCCTCCTTTCTTCCAGATTATCCTCCTGATCTCTCTACTTATCCTGTCTTCGAATTCCTCTTTATTCCCCTCCTCTTCACTCTCTGCCTACCCATCTCTTCATCTGCCTTCTCGCTTCTTTACTAAAATAGAGCCATCAAGCTCCTCTTCTTCCACTTCAGTCTGCACTCTTTCATCTGCTTTTGCTGCCATTTCTCCCCTTCCTTCACATTTCTCCCTGACTGTCTCTTCCCCACAGGATCACAGCGACACAACAGTCATCTCTCATCAGCTGAAATGCCGTCTCACAACTGAATCGTGAGGTTATCAGTCCAATCGCTCCTCTCTTTTCTCTCTCCACTTTATTAATCGCATTCCCTCTCTTTCTTCCTTCCTTTGGCATTTTCTCCTTGCTTTTGCATAACCTGGCCACCTCTTCCTCCTCTCTCTTTTTACCCACTACTTTTCTGGTCATTTCTCCTTTTCCCTCTATCCTCTCTGCATTCCTGAAACACAAAAAGAACCATTAATCTTAGCACCAGCATGACAGCCCAACATGTACAGATATAAACACCCATCCCTTCCAAAGGATAACAATATTAAAAGACACAGTAAATGTATGGTATGTTGCCTGCTGGGAGGACAAAAGATACCTGTTACATAGAATTCATAGAGAAGACTAAAGTGTATGTATGCAGGGAGACAATTAGGAAAAGCTGACTTAACATAAAGCTGAATCTTATAGAAAACTGATGCTTAGCCAGCAGTTTTTAGTCTGCAGCAGTAGGGGCTGCAAAGAAACCACACAAACTGTATAGACAGTAACACACATTCACAGTTTGGACTGTATTTTCAGATGTAAGAACAAAGTAATTCACAGTCCTCAAAATGGCTGGCAAGCTTTGGATATTTGATGGTAATCGACAGCAATATTCAAAGCTTCAGGTGGAAGTTGTAACAGCAACGATGAGAAAATCATATGCATTAGTTAAATATAATGGTTAGTCTGCTTTCTCCAGAGAGAAAGTTAGAAGTAAACACAGTGAACAAACTTTGTCAGGGTGCTGCTGCTCACTAAACAGTACATATGGAGGTTTGCTTCACTCTGGAGCAAGAGATCCCACCACTCTTTCGATAGGTGCCTATTTGAATAAAAGTTGGTAAAGGGGTCTAAAGAGTCACTAAAACTTGCAACAAAGTTGCTATTTAGCAACAATAAGATGAATTGAAGCATGATAATCACTGCTGAGAGTGAGAGAGATGCCATGCGCTAAGATGGTAAACAGGACCTGTTTCACATTTTTTTTAAAACAAGAATCTCACATTTAAAAACTGAATACCCACACAATTGATGAAAATCAGAACAGTCAAAGATTTGGCTATAGCTTTAATTCTTTGATATAATAGTGCTGGACTGAAGTAAAAACTTTTGCCATTTTTGAGACCTGGTCACACCAACATGCCGCAGTGATGTCAACTCAACTTTATTGAACTCTCACAAGCCAATTTGACAGTCCTGAACTTTCTTAACCTTGTGTTCCAGTCTCCTCTCGCATTCAGTTATTCACACATTCAATTTTGCCAGACAGCGATAGATGTCACACAGTTGTAACTTTCCACATCCATAAAATGCAGAGCATTGCATTGTGGAACTGTTTGATGGCAGTCTACACTTAGCTGGCAGGTTATTAGCAACCCCTGTTGTCTAGCCTACCCTCCTTGATGTACATTAGTACTGGTTGGACCCCCTTTTGCTTTCAGAACTGACCTTAATTCTTCATGGAATAGATTCAGCAAGGTGGTGGAACCATTACTCAGAGATTTTGGTCCAAATTGACATGATAGCATCACAAAAGTTGCTGCAGATTTGTAGGCTACACATCCATGATGTGAATCTCCCATTCCACCACATCCCAAAGGTGCTGTATTGGACTGAGATCTGGTGACTGTGGAGGTCATTTGAGTGCAGTGAACTCACTGTCATGTTCAAGACACCAGTGTGAGATGATTTGAGCTTTGTGGCATGGCACGCTCTCCTGCTGGAATCCACCAGAAGATGGGACACTGTGGTCATAAAAGGATGAACATGGTCAGCAACAATACTCAGGTAGGCTGTGGCCTTTAAACGATACTCATTTGGTACTAAGGGTTTCAAAGTGTGTCAAGAAAATATCCCCCACACCATTATAGCACCACCACAAGCATGAACTGTTGATACCAGGCAGGATGGATCCATGCTTTCATGTTGTTTACCCTAAATTCTGATCCTACCATCCAAATGTCACAGCAGAACTCGAGACTCATTAGACCAGGCAACATTTTTCCAGTCATCTATTGTCCAATTTTGTTGAGCCTTTGTGAATTGTAGCCTCAGTTTCCTGTTCTTAGCAGAGAAGAATGGCACCCAGTGTGGTCTTTTGCTGCTGTGGCCCATCAACTCCAAGGTTTGACGTGTTGTGCATTCAGAGATGCTCTTCTGCATACTTTGGTTGTAACGTGGTTATTTGAGTTACTGTTGCCTTCCTATCAGCTTGAAGCAGCCTGGCCATTCTCTTCTGACCTCTGACATCAACAAGGCATTTTCACCCAGAGAAGTGCTGCTCACTGGATATTTTCTCTTTTCTGGACCATTCTCTGTGGTCTAACCTAGAGATGGTTGTGTGGGAAAATCCCAGTAGATCAGCAGTTTCTGAAGTACTCAGACCAGCCGGTCTGGCACCAACAACCACACCATGTTCAAAATCACTTAAACCACCTTTCTTCCCCATTCGGATACTCGGTTTGAACTTCAGCAGCTTGTCTTGTCCATGTCTGCACTGAGTTGCCACCATGTGATCGGCTTATTCGATATTTGCATTAACGAGCATGTGAACAGGTGTACCTAACCAGGTGGTCAGTGAGTCTAAGTAAATGTGATTTGATTAAAGTTCAGCAAACATTACCAATCTGGTACCATATTTCCAGAGACTCTTTCTTGTAAGGGTGTGTATTTTTGTGGCATAAACAAGAGCTGCGCACACACACACACACACACACACACACACACGCACACAGAACTCCACCCACCCAGCCAGACAGCCAGCTAATGCAGAACTATAAATCCTAATGCTTCTGCTAAACAAAAGGAAATCCATTTTGATCACTGAAGAAGCAGTGAGAAGGCATCGTCTGCATTACCATCCAAACAAATCATTGCCACATTCACTCAGTCTTGTTGAAATGATGCAAGATGTGACCCTGGATGGCTTCAATATAGATGTCAGTCAAAGAAAGACTCACTCTGTCAGTCGCACATCTCTTTCTGTCCCCCCTTGTCTCTAATCTTGACCTCCCAGTTCACTTTTCACTTTCACCCCCTGTCCTACTTTTCTTCTTCACCTCTCAGTTTTTCCACACCTATTCTCCCTTTTTGTCCTTGATAGCCTTTCCCTGCTTTGTCATCCTTTTGTCTCTTCTCTCCCTGGAGTACCCTCCCCTCCATTTCATTTTTGCTCTCTTCCACTTCTTCTTCTAAGCTCTTTACAGGTTAACAGGTGCTTAATGCCTGCAGTCACGCTTTGTGGTTCACTGTATTTAAAGGAAATAAAAAAAGGAACATTTTGTCAAAAAGATGAGATTCCTATATCTCTGGCTGATTAGTGTGTAAGAGAAACAAATATCCAAGTATCACAGCATTACTGCCACATCACTAATGCTTTCCCTGTGTATGAGTCACTTCAGTAAGTGAACTGTACACAAGTGAACATCAAAGCAAATAATACTGTGTTCATAATGAATTAATGACCATATTTTGGACGACTGAAAATCAAAATAAAGAAATGTTAAGAGTGCTCATCAAGCCAAGATAGTGCTCCATCATCAAATCACCTAACAAAGGCTGATAGCAACCACAGCAAAAGAGCTGCTCTCCATCAACAAAATCCAAAACCAAAGACAAAACAGCTCAAATTTAAAAAAATCCTTTCTGGAAAAATATCCTATAACTTTTGCCTAAACCCCCCCCCCCAAAAAAACAAGTAGCCCTAATTTCCTGTCTGAATTACTAACAATGAATTTGGTTTCACCTGAAGCAGCCACACCATGTTGTTTACAAAGCCAAGCCAAGCTCAGTGTTTCTTTTACCTTCTTTCCTTTCTTCTTGCGATGAGCTGACTTCCCCGCAGATTTGTCTTTAGCCTCCTCACTCATGGCAGCAGCTGTACGCGTCCCCAACAGCTGTTTGTATGACTCCAAAAAAGGGTTTTTTAATCCAGCATGGATGAGCGGGCAAGAGTGGAGTGGCGGCCACTCTCAACACGCGCAGCGACCAAACTCGCTCAGCTGCTCACACCCACTTCCACACACACACACACACACACGCGCGCGCGCACAGTTACACACACACACTCTTTCCGCGAGGAGAGCAGCCAAAAAGGCAGCCCAGCAGGAGCGATGGAGAGACGTGCATTCTCGCTCTTTCTCTCTGTGTGTTTCTGTCTCTGTTTCTCTTTCGCATACTTCGCTTGTACCTGTCTTTGGATGCGGTTGCCTCCCACACGCTCCACAAGTGAGGGCAGAGCAGCAACAAGCTACAGTACGGGGGTTTGAGTATTAATAGCAATCAATACCAGCTCATCGGCAGTTGTTTGTGTTTCTGCGTGTGCTTGTTTGAGCTTAGAGAGCAAGAGATGATTTCTTTAACAAGTTAAAAAAACACAAAAAGAAAAAGAAAACTGATTCTGGCTCAGAGATCCTGTTACTGCTGATGGGCTTTTTGAGTCTCCAATTGTCACAGCAGTCATATGGAAAATTAGCTGGCTGGAGCTTATTAATATTAGTTTTGTGAGGTGATCAAGTAACAAAAATTAAAGACTTCAGCTGATCGTAGGTATCGGGCTGACCAGTGGATTGTTATCAGTTAAAGAAGAGCTAATCAACATAACTTCTCCACTCTTGACTTTACTGTTTTTTTGTCCCTCTCAGCTTGCTAAGAACATCATGACAACTGAGACTTCAGTGTCACGTCTACACCAAAATGAAAATGTGATCATAGGCCCGCCTGCTTTTCTGTGATACTCATTATGACGGAGAAGATACTGGACAATAAGAGAAACATGCTCAATGGCAGCAATGAGTGCAGGTGCAGCAAAAGGTTCACTCAGATTGTGTAACAGCATGCATAAGGGTGCAGATGAACGTATTTCATGTTTAAGCGACGATTATGGACAAGTTATGGATAATAAAAAGCTGGTAGGCTAACAGTGTTATTAAGCATTTCAAACAAAAGGAGGACACACCTCAAGCTAATCTAATCAGCTCAAAGATGGGCATCCGGATTTGTATGCAGAATTCAGGGTGAAAGGGTTTCATTAGTGATTTTTACAGTAGTAATGCTCACCATACAGCCAGAAACTAAACAATGTTTCCACAACCCCTGAGTTCACTAGGGTCCGCTTGGGTCTGCTTGGGTCCGAGAGATATAAATTTCACCATCAGACAGTGAGTGCAATGCTCTGATTGGACGTCAGCATGCTCCTTTTTTTTTTTGTCACTGCACTGACTTGTCCACAGGAACTTCTTATTACAATGCACCAACTACTCAAGCGTTCTTCAGGTGGACATCAAAGATGTAAAAGAGGAATGACCACTTGTCCATGGTGTCTCCAGCTGTCCATGTCTGCAACAGACAGCCTGCAGAAGAAATCAAACTCACAGCTGAGACATGGAAGTCATTAGGAAAACGCCTGCTTAGGTAATAAATCAAGTGAGCAGAAGGGTTACTTTCTTACAGACTTCTATACAATCAGACTTCTTACAAACAGAGGAGTCGCCCTCTGCTGGTCATCAGTGAAAAATGCAGGCTTGGCTACACTTTCAAGGACAATCTTTTATGTAGTGTTTGCATTCAACATTTACTTTCATTAACTTGTAACACAGCACTTAGTATTGAAGCTATGTCATTTTAAAGGCTTTTAGGGATGAGACAAAATGGCAATACAACAATATATCAAATTGTTTCTGTGATATGTTTTCTATATAGAAGCTACTTTCAGCTGCTCCCTTGTCACAAGGGGTCACCACAGCAGGTAGCTCCACATGCTTGGTTTAGCAGATTTGGCCATTCCTGACACAACCCCAAAGGGATTTGTGTCTCCTCCCAGAAATGAACCAGGGATCTTTCACTTGTTAGGTGAATGTGTAAACCTCTACACTATGGAGCCATTAAAGTGATCACCCCAGATGGGACTGGTGCCAAATATCAGCGTCACTACTTCATGACTTTTCATCAGAATGAAGAATAAGAATCTCTCAGAGTAAATGCTAGACATCTTCTTTAGTTACACAGACAGTGTGATATACATAGATGTAGATTGTCTTGGAATTTACTGAGTATTGCAAAATGGTTGAATTAGGATACTTTTGATATTGTAGGTAATATACAGTGAAAGAATCATATTGTGTTTCTCTGTGATTCCCACCACTAGTCTACATCTTTTGTTGTTGTTGTTGTTGTTTTATTTATTTATTTATTTTTACTAAAGCTTTGTCTAACTAGAAAATCACTTTTGAATTGTTCCCATTTTCATCAGTCCAGATATCTACACAGTACAAGGCACAGGTGCTCATGAGGAAATTTCATATTGATTTATTTAGGAGGAATGCACATATTGTTACATGTCTTCTATGTAACAGGTTCAAAAGAGAAGGAGAGCAAAGTGAAGAAGTGATGGATTGCTACTGGAGAAGGAGGACAAAGATTCTTCTACAACCACCCCCATTACACCCATCACTGCCTCTTCCTTATCAATAATTAACAAAGAAAGGAAACCCCTGGTGGTGGATCACTGTGGATTATTGCCCTTTGTGTGTGTGTGTGTGTGTGTGTGTGTGTGTGTGTTGTGAGTGGATTATGCCAATGTGAGTCAGTTTGCTCAGTACAATTATAACTGTATTGTCCATTGAGAAGCAGAGGCATTCAAGGATTTGTATTGAGGGCTATTCATTAATATTATTCTCTTAGGGAGACACACTCACTGCAAAGTTATGCACACATACACAATTTGTTTCACCATCTTTCTTTCACCCTCGCTGTATGGCGCTCCTGAATGCACCACACTTAAATGAGCTACAGTATACGGTGTAATAATGTGCCATATTTCACCCCGGCTCTGGCCGAGTCAAGGTTAATCATTGCTTTGTGTTACTCTTTGTGGAGACCAACAAGCTTTCAATTTTTACTGCAACACTTCCTGTTTGAACTCAAGAATCCAGCCTGACATCTGGTGGCCACAGCTTGCCATTACAACAACAATGTGTAGTCATCTGTAGTTCTTCATTAAAAAGCTTTATAATAATAAAATGGATGCTCTGATCAAATTACATAAGAGATAACCTAAAAGTACACAGTTTTTACTACATAGTAATTGGCATGTGTCCTGCTTTTCCACCACTATCTACAAAAAGAAATGTAGAGGTAAGCCTATAAAGCTTTATATTTTCCAAAGATTAATGCTTACATCAGAGCACTTAAAGTATTCTTGAGTTTGCAAAGGACATAAAAATATCAATACAGGAGAACCAGCGATGCCATCTTTTTATATTCCAAACACAGTTCTTCCATACAAAAGCTACATTAGCTAGAATCTACAAGCAATTTAGTCAGAGATTCGGATGTTTCTAGTGGCAACTGTGGCCTCAAGCAGAGACAAGGCTAAAGACGTCTCGTAAGCTGCCCTAAATTAACAGTACTGGTAATTAAGAAAATCTTTTTTTATATTTCTGTAATGGTTAATCCACCAGTATGCGCAAGCTCTTTAATCAAAATAATATTTTTAATGCTAAAATATGATTATTGTTGTTATCCATGAATTTTAGAATTTACTGTTTTACAAAAGAGCAGAAAAAAGTAAAGCAGATTATTATTTTTGATTAAGATGCCAAATCAGTTATTTACTCGCATTCCTGAACAGAAAAATTAGTTTTACTGGTTGAATGTTACGCTTGATTAATTTCTGAGTTTTCAGAGAAGTCCAGTGTGCCGGCCCAAATTTGGATATAAAATCATGAATTCACTTTGAAATTCCTCAGTCCTGTTCAAAATGGTAAAACGTCGAGAACTCACTGAAACGGAAAGAGTCTGCATTAAAGCACTTTGTGATGCTGGAATGTCTTTCTCATTTGTGTGACAGGTGGTCTAATAAATTTGTTAAGTACTGTATATTCTAGACGTACATAGCCACTGCAACATCACCCACAAGTTTGTAAAGACCCATTTTGAAGCATCAACTTGAGCATTTCAGCCATTGCTATCCTGTAAAGGACAATACACTCTTTATACAGCTTCAATCACAAAGTAACCACACCTTAAATCATACATGGCTTTATTGTCTATTTCAATTTAAATGGGACCATAATTTACAAAATAAGCATCAGGGCGTCATCCCATAGACTTCAATGCAATCTGACTTCATTTTTCAAACACAAGAGTCAACCCTGCTGGCAGGTTTAAGGCAGTTAACCTTGGACTTCCTTTCTTCCTTCAGACCCAAAGGTCACATCAATCTTTTATATATAGTCAGTGGTGATGACATTGCAGACTAAGAGCCTACTTATTGAAATGTGGCACAACTGGAAGCGTTACAGTTCTGGAAGTGAATCTTGAACAATGACTTCATCCAGCACGAGTAGGTGTGAGCATAAAATTAAAGCAATAAAGCCTTTGCACATTTCTAAGAAATGTTGACCTTCTGCCTGTTATTGTATTAAATCAAACAACCTTTCTCTTCTATGGTTGTCCATTGGAATAGACTAAAATCCTTCTTTAACATGAATCATGCCATGTTAAATACATATACTGATATTTCTCACTCAGAAAGAAAATCAGCTTTTAACTGTTTAGTATGATTTTTATTTCAGCTTGTGTTTCATCAGCAAACGCCATCTTTTGCTTTCATCCACCTCTCTTCCTTTCTCTTTTTCTAGCCCTGTCTCTCTGATGTGTCTCCTCATCTCTCAGCCTGAATTAAATATGACAGCTCAAACACGCACACACACAATAATGTGTCTTCAAACGCTTACATCCATGCACCCAGAGGTAACATGATACTTTTACAGCTAATATTCTCTTTCAGTCAGCCGCTAAAAGGCCTACTGGAAAAGGGAGTGGTTTTTATATCTCCGTAGTAAGTGCTCCATAACACTGATTAATAACAGGGCAAAGAGGAGTGATGGTTACAGGAGATGGAGGGTGGCAAGCGCCAGTGGGTTGCTAATGGGACCAAAACAATCGGCTCAGGCTTGAGGTGTACAGTACTTGTAGGTACGTATTTTAATGATTATGAAAATTTCAGCTATGGAACAGAAGAAGAGTGCTTGAGAGACAGAGACAGAAGAGCTTTCTTTCAGAGTGAGAGGAGACAGATGGGAAGGATTAGGGAAGAGAGAGGCCACCTCTCTATATTTGTCTGCTCTTTGAGATTTGTATGTTACATTCCTCAATGCAGCAACAGCCATCACGTACATGTCTACACCAGATAAAACTGTTCTCGGGTGCTGTTTGGTTGGTTTTTAGCAAAGCAGGTGTGAACTTTGACATCTGAAGCCTTTGTCAAATGACTGGTTTGTGTCTCTGTGGCTGTGTGTGTAAGCTATATGCTCAAGGCTCAGCTTTTGCTTTTGTCACCTGTTTGTACATGTATGGACATGGGGTTATTTTTTGTCAGAGCTACTGTATGAACTAGGCTAAGATAGAAAGTAAGGTGCAGGCCAATTCGTTGAAAAAAAGAATTCAACTACATTGTTACAAATTCCTAAAATTACATCTCCTCCTTCTCCCTCCCGGGATTAATTCTGCAAATGTTCATTAAAAAATAAACAACTAGAAACAAGATGTCCCCCATTTCATCTGCAATTACCATTTTCAATATATGTGCACTGGAAGTTTCAAGCTTACATTCAGTGAGAAATTCATGCTGTTTGCAGGAATCTGATGGCCAAGTGCTCAGGGTGCATACCTCATGAGCAAAAACACCCTCAGCAGCACAGTCCCCGGTTCAACTGCAGGCCACCCAAAACTTTACCGCATGTCATTCCCCTGAACTCATTCCCCCCATATTTTTGTCCGTACAATGCACATATCCAGTAAAACCATAGTTTTGGGGTGTAAAACTAGGCACATAAACCCCTTCCTCTGCAGTAAAATACAAACATCAAAATTAGGTAACAATAAGCAAAGGAAATGTTTAAGTGGAGGAGGAAACATCTGTGTTACTCTCAAACTAACAACTTAAAATAACACGTTTATTCTCCCTACTATAACTTGTGTCCACAGGTTTCTCATGTTTGCAGCCCTCTTGCATGGTGACAAAGTTTTTTCTCAAAGTCTACATGCTTCATGCTGTGTCTAAAATACCCAACAGTCCCAAATGACTCAACAGTATATAGATCAGCAGGCTTGTTTCTGCTTGTCTGAGTGGGTGTTAACACAAAACACTCCGTTATCACAACTAGTAAATCAAAAACTTTGATAGAGGATAAAATCCCTTTACATAAATGCGAATAAACTGCGCCAGAGGCGTTGGGAGGATTTATGGTAGTCATAAAAACGAAATGAGAAAATCCCTTTCTCTGTTTCAAAACTAGGTAACAAAAAGCAAAGCAAATGTTTAAACATTCCTGTTAAACTTTAAATGCTACTTTTCTCACAAAAACAGCAAAGCATCTTGTCACACTAAAATGATCTAGCTACTATATACACTATATTGCTAAAAGTATTTGCTCATCTGCCTTCACACGCATATGAACTTGAGTGACATCCCATAGGGTTTAATATGATGTCGGCCCACCCTTTGCAGCGATAATAGCTTCAATTCTTCTGGGAAGGCTTTCCACTTGGTTTAGGAGTGTGTTTATGGGAATTTTTGACCATTCTTCCAGAAGCGCATTTGTGAGGTCAGACACTGATGTTGGACGAGAAGGCCTGGCTCGCAGTCTCCGCTCTAATTCATCCCAAAGGTGTTCTATCGGGTTGAGGTCAGGACTCTGTGCAGGCCAGTCAAGTTCTTCCACACCAAACTCGCTCATCCAGGTCTTTATGGACCTTGCTTTGGGCACTGGTGTGCAGTCATGTTGGAACAGGAAGAGGCCATCCCCAAACTGTTCCCACAAAGTTGGGAGCATGAAATTGTCCAAAATGTCTTGGTATGCTGAAGCATTAAGAGTTCCTTTCACTGGAACTAAGGGGCCGAGCCCAACTCCTGAAAAACAA
>VUQI01036860.1:4396-19421 GCA_015106735.1 Paratilapia polleni
TTTTTTTTTTTGGTTGAATGCTCATTTCAAAGAGCTATTTGGATTAGAGCTATATTAAAGAGAGCACTTTGAGAAAGTTCCAGGTATAAAAATGTCCACATTTAAATCTGTAAATGAAATCCATACTTTTGTAACTATTGTTGACACAAAACTTTGTTCAGCTTACTGTCACTTCACAAAACAATTATAATTCAACTTTTTCTGAGGTTGCGAGTTTGTTTGTGAAATTGAAATATAGTATGAAATAGTCTGAGGGAATATTCATTCAGTGTCATCTTGCATTAAACAAGTGTGGCTTGTGATGCTCATTAATTTCTGCTTGCTCCACTTGCGGTGTTTGGGCTCTCTTTGCTGGCTCAGTGCCACAGTGTCTTCTGAAAGAGCCACTTCATCTCTGTCAGGGGCAGGTGGAAATTTGCTGCACACTTCTAATTGGACAAAGTGCCTTTCAAACTCTGAGCCATCATACACAGATCAAATTATCATACAGACCAGGTGTCAACAGAGGTTTTTCACCTCCCTCTTCCCCTTCTGCTCTCTCTGACATCTTTTGGTTGATTTTCTGATTCTCCCTAGGCTTTTTAAACTCCCTACTGCTTAGTGGCCCCGGGCATACTAAGCCTTGTCGTACGAATTAATTACAAGAAATTGCACTTGCTATTTTGACTTTAAAGCTTGTATTATATGCTGTCAAGTAACATTTTCACATTTTTCCTGTGCAAGGTCCTCAAGCAGATATAAGCAAATATTTGCACCAGTCACAAGGAGAATGTGAGGCTACAGTCTAACTAACAGAGAGCTTTAAGGTCTGTAGTAGAACTTGGGGCCAAACCTAACTGTGCTTTTAAAAGCAGTGGGTGAACGCTGTTAGAGGAATTCTTCATCTAACAGGTAATAAGTGAAAAGAGCAGCATGTCAGGTGATGCCATTTTGTCAGTCTGTATCAGTTAAAAGTGTAACTGTTGAATTTTGAATGAGTACCAGTGAATCAGGCTTGTGATTGATGTGAGAAAAGAGGTTGTCCAGATACAAGTATTGAACATGAGGTAATGTTTTGGATTAAGTTTTTATCTTGGATAGTTCACGGTAAAGGAACACAGACTGAGTGTTTTGAGTCTTCGAGGGCTCTGTGCATCCCTATGCAGCAGCAGGAGGAAATATTTTGTTTTCTATTGATATGAAAAGTGGGAGCATGTACTGTAAGTGGAATAAAAAGAGGATGGGGCATAAAATTGAACCTTGAGAAGGAACACAGGCAATGTGTTTTGAAAAGTGGGAAATAAGTATGTAAGAGGTTTAGTACAAGCTGAACGAATTACGCTAAGTGTTATTTTTACATTTGCCCGAGTATATGAGGCGGTCACTTTTAGCTGCGTTCACTATCAATGCCTGCAGTAAATGAAAGGATAAACATTGAATTTGCTTTTTTAAAGTTAAAGCTTGTTGGCATTTGTACTTGTGTACTTTAAATTGTTTCTGTGCATAAAAGCTGTTGCAGCTTTGCACCTACAGTAGATTGTTGCTGCTCTAGCAGCAGCATCACATTTTAGCACAGTATCTTTTGATGGTTTAAAAGCTAAACCAGTGTAATGATTAAAAGATTATCACTACTCCTTCAACAAATCAGCCAAACATGGCAAACTTTTGACATACTCGATTGCTTATCTTGTCTGCATGTTGTCAACGCAGATGTACTACACTGTGCTGACTTGATTCTGAGCAAAGGAAAGTGGACAGGAGAGATTGATGGTGGTGTCCCCAGTCAGACAGATAACACCTGATTCTGCCTGCAGGGGGCTGGTCTAGCACACTCCTCCCCTGCGCCTCAGATGCATCAAAGGCTGTGCTGAGGAGGTGAACCGTTCCTTCACTCAATGCAAATTCAGGGCCACATTCAGAGATGATCCCATGACAATTGAGCCAATGTGGCCCAGAGCACTCCGCACCACATGATCCATGCATCAGCCACACCTGGCAGAAACCCACACAGGCATGGGAGGTCATTTGTTTAACACAGGTGCATCATGTATCTCAACGCAGTCAAACAACCCACATGCTTGAATGCACGCTCTGAGACACACATGGTCAAAGGCGCACACACATGCATAGATACACAGGTGTTAATGAAATGCTCTGTACACACGTGGTTATCTATTTGAAAAATGTCTACAGTACATCAGCTTTTGAAGTGACCTGTTTGTCCTTTGGCTTTTTACTTGTTAGGTTTTGAAATTCTGATAAAATTTGTACTAGGGAATTTACCTTAACAAATCAAAATACTGTAAAATAATTAGTACTTGAAGAAACAGTACTAATGAAGTAGTGATGGGTTAAAAGTGCTTTTTCCAGGCTCTTCTCACCCACCAGCTCCCCTCAAGGTTGCTGTCTCTCCACACTTCTTTAAATCACGTATAAAAACTGGTTCATCTTACTGTGCTGGGTGCTCACGTGTGCTGATGATTTTATAATTGTCAGCCTTTTGAAGGTGATGAGATCATGGGATGGTGGCAGATGACTTTGTGGCCTGGTGTGATGACTCTTTCTTTCATCTAAGTGTGTTAAAAATGTGGTAATTGTCGTGATAACACCATAATTGATTTTAGAAAATCATCACCAGGTGTTGACATTGCTAAAGTGGAGTGCTACAAATTGGGTATTGTTCTTGATGGCAAACTTCATTTGCTACAAAAAAAAGTCAGGAAAAAGGAAAAATGTCAGCAAAGATATTTTTCCTGAGGAAAATATACTCTTTCAACATTTCTACTGAGATGACAACTCTATTTAAGAGAAGTGTGATTTAATCTTTTTGCCTGTCTGCTTTGTTCAGAAACTTAAATTTGCCCATTAAGAATAGATCTCAGAAAGGAGTCTGGCCAGGCTTTTGGTCAGTTGTAACAGGCAGGTCCTTAGGAGGGCTAATGCCATATTGGATTGTGCGAAGAATCCACTTCATAGGGAGTTTGGGCTATTGCCCTCATGTCATCGCTTTAGGACATCTGGTTAGAGAACTGAAAGACTCCATGTCTCTTTCCCAAGTGCTATTGACTTAATGGCAAATAGCACTTGGGCTGCACTTGTTGCACTACCAAGAGAAGATGTTTGTTTATTTTGGTGTGAATTTTCCTTTTCCCACATTACTTTTTTGTGATTTATTATTGATGCTGTCATTGTGTGTTCCAATATTATGTGAACTCCTGTTGCAGGGTATCTTTACTTACAATACAGATAACCTAGATCTGTGTAAAGTGTTGGCCAGACAAAACAAGCAACTCAAAGACATAACCGTAGGCTCAGGGAAAATTGTAATGGATGTCTCGCTGACAACTTTTTTGATGTTTTTACATCATTTGTTATAATTTACCAAACATCTGTAACATTTGAGTGTCTGATCATCCCCTAGGATCAAAATAAGCTACTACATGTTCAAAAAGGTATACAGTGTAGGAAAAAAAAAATCCTTTTTTCTTTCTTTTTTCCTAATTCAATAGCAAGGTGTGTTGCACAGGTTCTCAGTGTGTTAAGCAGATGGTGAAAGCCTGCTGTATAATAGATCTCAATATTAACTGTAGCACATGCTGGGAGTGTTGGTGGATGGCACACAGCAGAGTAAAAGAGAAGCAATGACCTTCTGTCCCATCGTTTACCCTCTCGTGCCCCCCATACCGCTCTCAAATTGCTTTGTTTTAGCCAATTAAAGCAGCCGGCTGAGCATCAAGCAGGCTGCCATTTTTCGCTCACCTGGACCCATGTGACATTATCGCTCTGTCATCAGGAGAGATAGCTGTAAGTGGGAATCTCCGGCATGGCACCGTGCCACCTTAGACCCCACAGTGTTCACTGAGATTAATGCAGTGATTCTCCCCCCAACTTGCACGAATCAGTCGGCTCTCTCATCTGTTCCCAGTGATAGCACCGCACACTGCTTCTCACTGCATGAAGCAAGGAGCCAATGACTGTGTAGGTTTCCATACTACAGAGTGCATATATATATATATATAAATATATATATAAATAAACATGGCATTTCTTGAATCACCATAGTATAAGTAACTATCAATTTCTAAATATGCAAGGAATCTATTGTCTCTTACTATCTTATTGCCTTGTCGCTGATCAAGATACCATATGCTGAGAAATGATTTGCCATCCAAATCCTTTAATGGCTCAATAATAGAAAGACGGCAGACACAACAATACCATGGCACCGAATGAGTGAAGGACCGGAGAGTGTGGTGTTTAACAGCCATACGAGCACAGATTATGTGCTTGAAGGGGCTGAATCGAGTGCCAGCCGTGACAGTTGGGCTGGGAATTGAGCGTGCCGGGGACGTGCGGCTTGACTCCGCTCGGAAACACCACTGGGTCCAGGGCTCATCTCTGCAGTCCTCCGCCTCCCTCCTCACATAGTGGCATTGTGGCCTGCCGTTTGCTCCGCTTCTCCGGGGGAATGGACGGGCCCCTGCTCCCGCTTGATGAGCACTCGCTAATGGCTGCTTCTTTGAAAGCTGACGGGCCTGTTTGAGGAGGAGTGTCTTTTACTTCCCTCCAGCTTGCCTTGGCTGGGCATTCGTCAGGCTGCCTGGCTTTGCTGTCCTGCCCACATGATGGTGCGCCAAGGGGCTGAAACGTCTGTCATTTGTTTTACTTTCAAATAAAAGTTGATGATTTACCAATAAAAAGTAAAAATAGTCTTTTGATGATGTCTGGAGGCATATGGAGAAAGTGTTGCAATAGTGACATTTTCAGCACTTTGTCAGGCTAGAAATAACAAAAGACAAAGATTTGTCTGTTTACTTTTTTTGTATCCCCTCTGTTAGAGTTGTTTTATGTAAATTAAACAAGTGAGTATAGAAAGTGTCATGGACATTAAAACATGGTTGGGGGCCTCTACTGAAGTTTGCATTTCATTAATGCTCTAAAGCTTCTTTAATATGTCGTTGTGTATAAATTTATGCAATGACTTGCCAAAATACATTATGGTCTCAAGAAAAGAAAAAACAAAAGCTAGATTTGCATACTTTTGGAATATATACAAATCATGATAGATGACAGGAACATATACAATAAGAAGAGAGGTCTATGTAGTATTTTTGAGATATTTACTCATTAGCTGGATATGTTGTCTTGATGTTTCACTTATATAGTTAATCAGTAAACCTGCCAGTTATCTGGTTACTCATCCTACCTATAACCTTGACCATTTGCCAGTCTTCTCACCCCAGAGGGAGCTGTTGTTCCTGTTGCCCTCCTCTTCACTTCTGTACCAGTCTCCAGTTTCTGGAGACTCCATTAGAAAGTTGGAGTCGTCCTTGGAAATCTCCTTTCTTTAACTTCTCATGTCTTTACTCTCTCCAGCCCTCTCCCACTCTGTTTCACGTGCACTCTTTTTTCCCCACTTGAAACTAGGGCGAAGGTCAGAATGGTGAATTTGATATAAGAGCTGACATGCTTCTGTGGAGCACCTTGTCAACTCAAAACAATAGGTTTGCAGGAGCTGTTATGCCGAATAACGAATGTTCGCATATTCCCACTGAAATGTCCTCCGCTAGACATTCCCAAAAGAGATGTGAACATTTGTCTGCATACATTTTTACCAGTGCTGGCCCAGTAGAGAACGGAGGTTGAAGCAAAATGAACATGTGAGCAAATAAGTTATTTCACAGGGGGAGCTAAAAAAGTTGAGCACTTTGCATTTATCCTCATGAAATGGTCCATTTTATTCTGTGTTTTTGAGCTCTAGTTGTAATCCAGCATATAATGTTGCATCTGTATCAGGCCACACATATTGCCTATGAAGAAGTAACAGATGTTAGCAGTTGCATAATGGCAAAAAAAAAAGGGCAGCTGGCTGCGTTGTTGTACAGTGTTGTGATCAGATAGTTTTAATTTGATCTGACCTCTTTGTCTCAGTGGTATCACTGTGCTGCCTCTTGGTAGGAGCTTAAACAACAGAGTGTAATGAAACAGGATGAATGGAGACAAGAACCAGTCAAGTTCAAACATACTGTGAAAAAAGTAAATTGTGCAGTTGTATTTTTTTCATCATTGATGAAACAGCCAAACTAATCTTATTTTTGAGCATCTTAAACATTTTTTAAAAATCCCTAATTATGAAAGAATGATAACATCTAAAATGGATGGATAGATGTTAATATAACAGCTTTATTCATTTCCTTTGTCAAAGATCTCTCACCAACCAGTTGTTACAGGCAGTTTCATCTCAAATTAAATTCATTTGGACATGACATTTTAATTGGAACACTATTCCCATTAATTGAACAAATTAGAGAAAGTCTGCTGGGGGAAAGGTAATCTCTGGGAGAAATGATTTGGAATTCACAATTTAAAATTAAAAATCAGCTGCTCAGCTTTGTTTGTATGGCAGCCAGTTTGCGGCAGCGCACACAGGCAGCGCCAGTGCTCGGGGTCCCAGCGGCACTCAGAGCTCACATTGTCTTCATTAAAAGCGATTAAGGAATAGGTCAATTTAGTCTGCTTGGCTGGTTAAGCCAAGCATCTTTTGTTTTTTTTTTTCCTTAGTAAATGTCTTTGTCTTCACCAGCCTTTCCTCTGTGGGCTTGGGCAGTCCTCAATTTTATTCATGTTTACATGTTTGACTGAACGTCTTAGTGAATCATAGTAGTATCATTTTAAATATTGTTATTTTGTTAAATTTGTGTGTGCATACACATGTGTTTGGGTTTTCATGCTCCTGTGCTCTGCTTTTAGCATGCAAGCTGTCTGGGAGCTGATGAGTTGCTGTCTGATTAGCAATGAAAGGCAGCTGAACCCTGCAGCTTCAACTACAGTGAGCAATTAATTGTGCTCATAAACACCACCTTAAATTTTTAGTTAATTTTACAAACATATGTGGATAGAGGGTTTTACCCCTGTTGTTCATAAAATTACTCACGATTCGGCAGTGCTTTTGGAACAGCGACATGTTTCTTCCCATTAAATTCTTTAGAATACAGCACAAGGTATTCCAGTGCAGTCCGTCTTTAAATCAAAACTAGCAGGAATCTTTAAGCAAAAACTGGTGTTGCAAATTGTTAATTTCAAGGTGGTCACATGGCAGTTTGGGTAAACTCACTCTTTGATCAAGAAAAAAAATAAAAAGAATGAATCAGGTGTAGATAAATGTCACAAGATCATAACGGGGAAGGCTGTTACATTATTCTTTAATTTTATTACCCTACTCTGTCAAATTATATACTTAGGACATGCATGTTTAAAAAGTAGAAATCTCTGTAGCTGTGTTGCTTGCGTACAACTTTTCCAAAGGAGCTCTTTGAAATTTCATCTCATTGTTTCCCTTGTATTCAGATCAATCGTGTGGTTTCTCAGCTACCACATTGTTATTCATCAATCTGTGACTATGGAGCTAGATGCTGATTGTAAACCTTGAAGATGAATCACAGCGTAGTTTTAAATACCACTTGTTTGTGCTTTGAAACTGGAAAAAAAGGGTTTATAGTTTCTCATCAACCCTGAAAGACTCAGTCAATATTTTTTATCACCCTGGAATATGTTCCAAAATTGAAACAGTACCGATGCTTGTGATATGAATGAGGTAAGAAATAAAGAAACATTCTACCTTATCGTGTAAGGTAACAATTATGCAAAGGGGTTGAGAGCCTTAATTGGAGCTATGTATTGTAAAATGTGGAGGGGAAGCAGAGGATAGGGTATAAGGAGGAAAGAGAGAAAGCCAGACAGAGGGGGCTCCTAGATAGAGGGCCAGGGGGAAAAAGTTCCCCCATGCTTGTCAGAGTTTGAGCAAGTTCAGAATTGATGGAGCCCACAGGCAGCACTGCTAATTTTAGTTGAAATCACCTAAGTGGTTTGGCTAATTTATCCAGGCTCCTCGGCCTCAGCCCCTGGTTTCTGGCTCTTTCCTCCCTCCCCCTCCCTCCCAGAAATATCCACAAAGCGTGAAGGTACCAGGAGGTGACAGTAGGAACAGAAGGGTATTTTGTGCCCAGCTGATTTGCGGAGCACTGGGCGGTTTCAACCTGTGTCACACTTTTGGATATTGTTTGAACCCTAACGACAGCCCAGGTTCAATCATCTATTCTGTAAAATAATTTATACCACTCTGAACTGATTGGAAAGTGAAATTAATTCTAACTTTAAAGAAAATTAGATGCAATCTCTTGCATATCTTGTCTCCTAATGGCTTGTATTTTACATTTCTGATATTTCTCGATTGTTACTTAGATATCAGGAACGCTTTTGGAGAGAGAGTGAGTCTGATTTTGTGTAATGATGGTCTGCCAGCTGGATTTGCTGAACATGTTGAAGCTTAACAAGCAGCATTGCTGGCGTTTGAATGTTTAGCAACAAATCAGAGAATCCCTTTTTTGTTCGCCTGTGAACAGCAATTTGGTAAAAAGTTGGGAAGAGAGAATTTAAAATGAAACTGTCATGAAATTACAATGAAGGCGGGAGGTCAAAAAGACTATTTTGCTTCCTAGTATCAAATGATGTTAAATTATTTGTGGAGTCTTTTATGCTAGAGTTTAAATGGTAAGTTGTGAGTCTGGGATCCTGAAAGAGTCCGTTATGTTGTTGGTTATTTTTTATGATTACTGACATGAAGAAAGCAGAACAGGTTGGCTAAACATGACTGAAATACCTCGAGACTTTTAGATGTTGTGAGGCTCTTTGATTTGAAGCTGAAGCCATATGGATATGCATGCCAAGATGTCACTTATATTCATGTAATGCTTCACTCAAGAGTTTTATATGGACTAATTTATGTCATATGTGAATCGTGTTCACTTGAGAAAATAATGAAATTCTTCTCTGCCTATTATTCAGTGACATATTAGAATTTTAAGATTTACTGATGTTTAATTACTTTAAGTGTGTTTTGAATAAGTCTAGCAACAACAAATGACTTTTTCTTGATGAACAGCAAGTTTTGGGATGAAAGAAGAGACGTCACCAAGTCACAAAAAAACTAGTGTTCCTCATTCAGTAGGGGTGTGGTACACCCTATATAAGTAATCTCATTTCTTCTGATCTCTTCTGGAAATGTAAAATGAGAAACAACTTAAGATGATTAAGAGCATATTGTGCTAGCTGCATAAAAGCAACACTTAATTGCACAGAATGTCTGTGCAGTCATCCATTCATGAATCAGTCATTTTGAAAACAGAAGAACAGTCAAAACCAGAAAGGTAAGAGAATGTGGCAGCTTGGATATACTGAAATGTTACTTTGAAATGCACTCTAGTTAATCTAATAGAAAAATGCCTGTTTTCCTAATGCATAATTTGCAGCCAATTGATCTCTTTTCTTTGTAAGAAACCTGTGTAACCCAAGGCTGAGATTAACTGCAAGGCAACAAATAAGACTACATTGGACTGGACTGTCTTTGTTATAAAAGACATTATATCATATTTACAGTTGATATAAATATTTGTTTAATGTTGTCTTTTTTCAGAGAAGTACCTCAATAAAAAAACAGTTTGTGTTTCTAAGTGGAGCCCCGTTCCTGGAAAAATTATTTTCAGAGCAGTGACCAAGAGGGATGTTTTGAAGTCTAGTGTGCAAGCCAGCAGTTTTTGGCAGATGAATGTAGGGGTTTTATGTGCCAAGCACCTGGTCAAACTGCAAACAATGAGGAGCTTATGGATTCGCTTTATCCAACAATGACTGAGATGATACAGAGAATGTTACAACTCTTATTGGCCCTTTTAAGAAATGCTGATGCACAGTAATGCTCAGCTCTTCCGGATGCTGTGGGAAGATTTTATGTAACGTATGTAGTAGGAACTCAAATAGCTATTTACCTTTAATGTTAATGTTTCTTTTTCTGCAGTGAGCCTGTTTATGCTTACTCATTACATATGAACAAAGTGAACAGCCTTCCAGGTTTGCCAACTTGATCAGGTTGGCAAAGCTGCTGTAGCATCAACTCTTTCCAATATAAGCATCAGAATGAGGAAAATAATTAGGAAAAATATGATAGCCTTAATGAACTGATGGAATAGTGACATTGTATAAATGGCTTAAAAACTATAAGCAAACCTGAGATTCAGTGTGGAGGGTCTTGTTTGAGTCTTTAGCAGTGATCTAATAATGAGTTCCACAGATGGGTTTGTTGGCTGAAGCTCTGCTGAGTCCACCGTGTATGCGGTAGAGAGTGTCAAAGTGTCTCCTGTGCAGGATCATCTCCAGGTTTGGGAAATGGATGGTGTCTGCCAGACATGCTGGCATTCAGTGGGCCTTCACTCGTGCACTACCTGGGCTGGTGCTCAGCCAGGGTTAATTATAGGGGAGCTCCAGAGTCTTGTGTCACTAAGGATTGTAGACAGAATATTGTCATACTGCCATGTCCTATACAGAAAAGACAAGAGTAAAAGCACACCTACTCAGTTAGAGTTTCTGTGGCGTTTCTGTCTTCCACAGTCGTTTTACTGTTGGGGTGAAATGAACAGTGGCAAAGAGCCAAATGGCTGGTAAAATGTGTGTTTGGTGAATAAATTAGTAATAGTGCTCCAATAAAATGACTGGTAACTTTTGTCAGATGGTGACATTTTATTGAATTGCTTGCAGTGTTTTTTTTTTCTCTCTCAATATTTTAACAGAGCATTCCTGCTATGGTATGACCCTCTGAGAGATGGGGAAATTAAGAGTACACCATAACAGCAGAGCTAGAGATACTGCATTTTTAATTCTCTGCTTTCTTTTTCCACATCAAAAACTGGTATCTACATTACTAGCCTTGAACTGCTAGCCTCAAGCATACAGTAGATGGATGAGAACGAGTCTACAGAAGTCCGGTCAGATCACTTCTTTCTTACACTACACCCTCAGATCTTTTTTCAATTTTCAAACTTGTAGTCAATGAACACAGCCTCAAATGACCTTGGTTAAAACAATATATTAGACTTTGTGTGGCTTTTTTGATGTGTGCAATATTCTCCAAGATCTGTAAGCAAATTTTCATGTGAAAATGTCATTTCTCATTTATGACTGGCAACATACAGTCACTGGACCCTGTATTAGGTACACCTTGTTAGTACTGGGTTGGACCCTCTTTTGCCTTCAGAACGTCTTAATTCTTCATGCATAGATTCAATGGGGTGCTGGAAACATTCCTCAGAGATTTTGGTCCATATTGACATGATAGCATCACACAGTTGCTACAGATTTGTCAGCTGCACATCCATGATGCAAATCTTCCATTCCACCACATCCCAAAGGTGCTTGGATTGAGATCTGGTGACTGTGGAGGCCATTTGAGTACAGTGAACTCATTGTCATGGTCAAGAAACCAGTTTAAGATGATATGAGCTTTGTGACATTGTGCATTATCCTGCTGGAAGCAGTCATCAGAAGATGGGTACACTGTGGTCATAAAGGGATGGACATGGTCAGCAACAAAACTCAGGGAGGTTGCGGTGTTTAAATGATGCTCAGTTGGTACTAAGGGCACCAAAGTGTGCCAAGAAAATATCTCCCACACTATTACACCACCAACTGTTGATACAAGGCAAGATGGATCCAAACCTTCATGTTGTTTACACAAAATTCTGACCCTCCCATCCAGATGTTGCAGCATAAGTCAAGACTCATCAGACCAGGCAATGTTTTTCCAATCCTCTTTTGTCCAGTTTTGGTGAGTGCGTGTGAATTGTTTCCTGCTCTTAGCTGACAGGAGTGGCACCCGGTGTGGTCTGCTGCTGTAGCCCATCTGCTTCAAGGTTGGACGTGTTGTGCGTTCAGAGATGCTCTACTGCATACCTTGATTGTAACGAGTGATTATTTGAATTACTGTTGCTTTCCTATCAGCTCAAAGCTGTCTGGCCATTCTCGTCTGACATCTGGCATCAACAAAGCATTTTCCCCCAGAGAACTGCTGCTCACTGTATATTTTCTCTTTTTCGGTCCATCCTCTGTAAACCCTAGAGATAGATGGATGTGTGGGAAAATCCCAGCAGATCAGCAATGTCTTGGACCAGCTCGTCTGCACCAACAACCATGCCACATTCAAAGTCACTTAAATCACCTTTCTTCTCCATTCTGATGCTTGGTTTGAACTTCAGTTATCTTGACCATGTCTACATGCCTAAATGCATTGAGTTGCTGCCATGTGATTGGCTGATTAGACATTTGTGTTAATGAGGAGTTGAATAGGTATACCTAACAAAGTGGCTGTAGAGTGTAAGTTTGTGTAAGGTATTTTTTTCTTGGGGAAACAATTGTCTTGACAGGTACTTCTGCTAGTTAGTCTGTAGGTTCGTTAGGCCAATTGGTCAAGCAAAATATCTTGACATCCACTGGTAGGACTGCAGATAATTTGGTGTGTATTAAATGTCTGCAAAGAATGGTTCCTAATCAAATTTGTGAAACCCTGACCATTATTGCCACCATAGTATCAAAATTTCTCCTTGACTAACGCTTTGATCCTTGAGCTCTCAGACCTAATAGCAATGTTTCCACTTGTGCAAGAGAAATATCAAAACCTCTTTTACTACCAGAAATATAGCATTAATTCAAGTAGTCAGTTCTCTTGTTATGATATTAAAAATTACTAGTCATCACATCAAGCTTTTTCTCTGTACCCTCTACACATTGTCATGCATTTCTTCTCTCCTTTAAGGAGAGAAGTACTGTGAGCCACTGACCTTTCTTTTATTACCACCCTCAGGTCAAAATTTCTACACAAAACATCTCTCATAATCTGAAGGGCAGATTACCATGAACATTACTGGACACAGTCTGACTTTTGCCCATTTGGTAATTGATCTTTTCTTTGGTACCATACTTGCAACCAATTATCAGCTTTGCACTCAAAAGAAGTTATGTCCACTTTACGCTCACAGTAACTTAGGTTAAACTTGTTAAACGTGGTCTCCAGAGGATGAATCCTGGTGACTGTGTCTTTCCTCAGTTGTCAACCTGGTCGTTCCAATTATTTGAATATTCATTTATAATAATAATGATTATCATACACATTCAGGATAGAGATGTCAAACTTTACATTTTAACCTCCTGGCAGTAACACTCTAAGGACATATGTATATTTGCCACTGTGGGGCAATGAAGATTGGCAGTCCACTTTGCACTTGTCTAGTTTATTATAATGTATTAGATGAAAAGGTGGTGCTACTGTTTTGTCTAATGTTCACTGTTAACCCAGCAGTTTTAGCTTTCCCATAAAAACTTAGTAATGTAGCTTAAATTGGTTTATAAGATTGACAAATTAGTCATCTTAGAATTTTCAAGGTCTTATTTTCAAGTTTCACAAAGTGAACAGTAGAGCCGCAAATCTAAAAGCAAGTTATTCATCTATCAACACTTTTCTCTGAAGTAAAAGTGTGTTACTTCCACTTTTTACTTAGACAATGTCTAGTCATGGCAAGCTGGTGCACACTGGCCTAGAAAAAAAGAACAGCTTGTGTTTCTGAAGTTTCCTCTCCTGTCTAGTTATTTTTAAAATGCCCCATTTCCGCCATTGTTGTGGCATTGTTTTGACCTTACGCGGAACAATTTTCCCCAAGTCAAATTAGCTTTCACCATTCAAAGAAATGTTGTAATATAATGGTTTGACGGTTCTGCCTGTGAAATATAAAGAAATGGAAGGCCCTGCCACTGGGGTTAATAATATTCCTCCTCTTCAACAAGTACCTTGGGATCATAAGTGTCCTTGAAAGCAAACGGCATCTGACTTGCGCTGGGCATCTTTCAGCACTCATGGGTAATAGCAGTCTACTTTCCAAACTCTGTGCAGATTGTATCAGACTGATTTGTTTGCTTTCTCCACTGGCAGCGTTAATAAGACTTGATGGGGGAAAAAAAAGCTGAATGTTTCTCCTGCTGTAATTTTTTTTTCACACTTTCTAGAATAAAAGTGAAGATAATTGGTAAATAATTTTCTTGCTATTACTTCTTTGTCCATGAGAAAAAGCATCTTCTGCAAGAGATCAATAGCAGCTCATCAGTCTTTTGAATGTACCAGCGTGAGAACTAAAGTCAGCCTTCATGCAAGTCAATGAGCACCTGGAGTGCTTTTCCCAGAGGCCACTAAGTGTGCATAGCAAGGGACTACCAGGGAACTGCAGCAAGGTCTCACAACCTGCTTTGATAGGACAGAGTCAGTGAGGCTTCGTGCAGAGATGCTGGGCCCGCCGAGGTTTACACCACCTGTTTGTTTCCCTTCTCCTGAGCGGCACAGATCTTACATGCCTTTCTGTGCCCAGCCTGCTGGGAATTGGGGTCTTAGATACAACAAAAAAGGTGACTGAGGTGTGCTGAGTTCGGGATTATGATTTATTAATCTGCACTCCTTTAAATTCTGAACTAACGGTGTGGGGCTGTGATGCACACTCTGGGGAGTAATCTTGAAACACAGAACAGTTCAGATTCACTGAAGTACTGTCTTCTCCAACTGATGGAGAATAGACAATATGGTAGCAGAGTGCAGCTGAGAAACACAGGAAACAAAAGCTTTAAAGCCAAAAGTTCAAGAAATGGAGGTCATGGGCAAAAAAGATGTGGGTAGGTTTCCTCTAGTGGACTATATTTTAGTACTCAAACAGCAAGCTGCGGTTATCCTGCAGTCTGTTGGCTATTATTTGGATTAATATCACATGAAAACAGCTTTTTCTGTCACTCGTGCTTTAAGAGGTGCAATAATTTAGAAGTTGGATATGATTACAGTTAATTTGGTCCCACCTGTGAGACTCTAAACACAAAAAAGTCAAAGTCAACTGTTCTGGTACACTAGTGGCCTCAGGTGTACTTATCTACCGTGGAGATTTATCCAGCAGGAGAGATTTTTTTTTTGAACTGCCAGACATTTCTTTGGCAATCTTTCACTACTTGTCTTGGCTCTGTATTTGGGTGTACCACCCCAGCCAACAAGGTAGTTAAAGAAGCAACAATGTTGAAGCATGCACATGTCAGAAGGTGTCAGATCATCATTACAGCTTTTTTACATACTCTTATGTTAGTGTGTGTCTTTGCATGAAAATCAGTGGAGGAATGCGTGCTAAGCATGTAAAAAAAA
>VUQI01036867.1:0-13459 GCA_015106735.1 Paratilapia polleni
ATACAGGCCAAAAAAAAACACAGGAAAGAAAAAACAAGGGAAAAAAAAACAAACAAAAAAACAAAAAAACACAAACAAAAAAAAAAAAAAAGCCATACGTGGCATGCAGCTGCACGTTGACATTTGCTTTTCAGGGTACTGACAGTCCCTAGTGGAGTCGTTTTGCCTCCCTCAGCATTAAAGAACAAATAAACATACCACAATAAATTTAGAGATACCATGCAGACAAAAAGGAAGTTAAGACAAAAATCAAAGTAAAGCATTCTGTCCATGATGGAGGCTTTTAATGCTGAACCACTCACACTAACATAACCCACTGTTAAACACATACTGGGAGTATTTTTTCCAGCTCAAATGTACTGAAGTACTGAAAATACAGCATTGACCTTTTTAAAAAATAAACTACCTGATCTGAAAACAACACTAGCTGTGTTCATAATGTTCACCATTCCTGATTGGCATTAGTGGTTAAAGTCGGAATCAGAGCACTGACCCTTAGCTGCTGTCACAGTAGTTACATTTTTGTCAGAGAAAGATGGACATATAAAGATCAGATCAAGGTACACCAGAGATTTGAGAAACCAGAGAAAATAAAACACTGTCAACACTGAGCTTCATAATAGTTACTACATGTAGGCAAATGCTTCTCATTTCCAAAAAGGGGATGAGATATTTTGCCAACAAAAGTGCCCAGCATTTAATTTTTCTGAAAAGGATCAAGTTCATCAAGTACAGTGTAGCTATAATCATCTTACACCAACAATACTTAAAGTTAAACTCTGATGTAAGCACTGTTTCAGTGTGAGGAAACAACCCACACTTCACTGTTCAGCCCCAGCCTTTTAACCGGCTACATAAGCTGCCGACTGAGCCTCGTCTTGCACTGTGTTCGTGTAGACTGTACCACTTTAAAACTAAACAGAGAAGGTGAGAATTCATACAACTAACGAAGCTCTGGAGATGGTGCTAGAGATTATTTGTAAAAGTACACTTCTTTGTATTCCTAAGTCTCTGCAATATATCATACTAAACATTTGGCAACACTGGCATAGCTAGGCAATATGTCAGTTTGTCTTGTATAGTTCTTCAGTGACAGGTGATACGTGCAAATATTAAGTATAATATATAAAAAAAAAAAAATATATATATATAAAGAAACAGTACTCCAAAAGAACAACTCATAGTGACTGCAGTGTGTAGGACCAAATCTGACCTCAGAGTCAGATGGAGTTCAGTTGAATTACAGTGAGTCTGCTCCAGCACAATTTGCAGAAAGGCTGTTTCTCAGTGGTCGTTGGAACATGTCCATCTGAAAAGGCAGCAAAAATGTGACACACACACACACACACACACACACACGCACACGGTATATTGTCTGTGCACATGTCTACTTCCCCTTTCATTCACACAATTTCACAATGTGCAATTTTCAACATGATAAAACGAAAATCTAAAAGTAAAAAAAAAACAAAACAAAACAATGGGTACTTCTAAGTTCACAGCTGCAGCATGTGGAGTGGACGGTGCGGGTAGGCCCTGGGCAAACAGGAGCTTCAAGGGGGAGGGAGAGGGGCCCCGATAATGAGGAGTCAACCATCATAAAGACGGTACAACACACAACTTCTACCTGCATTACTTAACAAAACGAGAAGAAAAAGTTGCACCCCTTGTTCATCATTTAGCTTCTCCTTAAATCTGCTGTGTTGTTCCCTTCTTCCCTCTCCACCCTTATTTCCAACTCCTTTACAAGTTGACTAGCTCGTGTGCAACAAACTGTTTGAGTCTCTCCAGGTACTGTCCGTAGAGCTCCACATCGTTGTGTCCGGCCCCTTCCACCCAGAGCGGTTCCACGGGGTGCTGGCAGCGTTCATACAGTGCCAGGCCGTGTGAGAAATCAATAACCTCGTCTTCCGTACCATGGATCACAAGTACTGGTGATGTTACCTTGGAAATCTTGTCGATACTTTGGAGTGAGAAAAAAAAAAAAAAAAAAAAAAAAAAAAAAAAAAAAAAAAAAAAAAAAAAAAAAAAGAGAGAGAAAAAAAAAAAAAAAAAAAAAAAAAAAAAAAAAAAAAAAAAAAAAAAAAAAAACACCTAAAAAGTTTAATGACTTTGCTCCAAAATAAGATTTTAAAAAGCTTTTCTTATTTCCTCACAGGTTATACTTCTATAACACATGCACAGTTTGATGTCATCATGGCCGTCATGACAGTCAGTCTCTACTCATCCCACCACGTTAATTCACGTTATGGCCATGTTACACCACTCAGACTGTGACAGCATTACAGGTGTAGATAAACGTTCACTTTATTACTCCACCAAGCGAGACAAGCAAGCTGCAGGTGCAGCAGCAGCAGCAGCGGGCACAGACCCTCATCACTCATCACACACACTTGGACTCTCGGCTACACGTTTCTTCTGCAAAACCGGCGGTAATGAGTCCCAGACTGCTTATTCTGCCCCCTGCTGTGTAAATGGAACAAATGAACAAACTGCTAAAGAAATCAAGCTTTATATGAAAGCATCGAGCAGGTATTTGGGCACAAAGGAAAATACACTCTACAGGTGCCACAGATACACTAAGCCAGGAAATATGATCAATACACTTAACCTTCTTTGGTGTTACAGAATTCTCCCATAGATTTCTATTCTGGATCATTAAGTGGCAGCTGTCTCCCTTATAACGTCAGTGAGGCTTAGGGTGCTGTTAGTTGACACCACATGCTGTGAAACGACACTCCAAAAACAGAAAATTTGTAATCATAACACGAGAAACAACATAAGGAAATTGTGGTATTACATATATACATAGACACACAAACTATTTCGACATGACATCTCCTGCCTTCTGCCTACAACCTCTTTTACCTACCAAAGGTCTTCACAGGGTTCCCAACCTGCATGTACTATCCTTTTCCGACATAAATTACACATTTGCTATGATGGAAGCTGAACAAAGATGGTTGCACAGAGCCACGGTTGGGGCACTGGGGCTATTTTTGCTATTCCTTACGTCTTGATACCTTCAACAGCACAGGGTTCAACCACTACACCTTGTTGTTTTTCTTTTACAAGATGTAATAAAACAAAAAATAGGGCATGTCGAGCTGAGGGCACACATCCTGCTGCACACGACGGAATATGTTTTGAGTTTTGTGAAGACTGTGATCATTCTCAGCGTCTTGCATTATTCAGCTCCACGAACAGGTTTCCCCTTCCCTGATATCCTTTGAACAAACAGCATTTTGTTTACATCAGACCCAAGTAAATGTTTGAAGTGCCTTATAGTACCATCAAACCTAGTCGCCTAATCTGTTATTCAGGTCTGCGTTGGGCTCTAGTGGTTGAGGTCTTAATAATAGAGGTCTGTCTTTGATGAGAGCAATGCCATAATAGAGTCGGACTGCGTTTAAGTCTGTATGCTGAGCTGCTCATAAAAAATCGTCCTCACAATACACCAATAAAGTAGAATACATTTATATGCAAATTGGAAGCTAGTGATACCACGTTGCCAGCAGGTATTAGGAAACAAGCATGTCTTAATGAAATACCTTCTGCTTGCTGGCCACAGTATTGTATAAAGCTGCTCACTATTCAGCACAAAGAGGGTCAATTCTACTTTTAATGTTGCTTGCTCACCTTTGACAAATTTGTTTAAAGGAGCAGAGAAAGTCTGCAGATTTTCCTGCAGCAGCAGGAAGGCAGACAGGGCGGCAGTGGAGGCTCTGGCAGGATTTGATGTGATGCCAGCGGGGGCACCGAGGAAAGTTTAAACTGCAGAAACAACAACTGAGAACATGATACTGTTACTGCAGATTTAACAGATGCTGCTGCTGTGTTACTTTCCAGCCCTACTGTCTTTGAAAAATTAGCTTCATGTAACTGCCCAGAGCTTTCCCTTTTTCACTTGTGCTTATTTATTATTATCCAATAGATGCATTTCTTTATTCTAGATGCTTAATATTGTAATTCTATTTCTGGTTTTCTGTAATGCTTTAACTAATTTAATAACTTAAATTAACTGTTTCCATGTCTCAGGTCCATAAGTATTTGGACAATGACACAATTTTCGTGTCATCGGCTCTGGTACTAAAGATGCAGGGTTAACAACTTTTCTGGTGGTCCCTTTTCCCAATCCCTGGTTAGGATTGGGAAAAGATTATAGTTTGGGTTAAAAAAAAAAACTCCCTTGTACAACAAGCTCCGTTTTCTAGGTTTCCTGAAAGCTGAGTTTCACCCCCATCTAAAGATGACACCAGCGTACATTTTACATGCACTTACATTCACAGCACTAGAGGTTCCATAACTGTAAAATGTAACCATAGGCCATAATAAAAGATTGCAGTCATTGTCATTATGTGTCGAGCATTGCTACAACAGATGAAGCTGTCACAAATGGCAAACAATAAGAGTATATTTTCAGAATCTTTACACTTGTGACCACATTTTGTTAAGTTAAAGTGAACAACTACAACTCGAACGCAGAATTCTGTTCAGGCGACAAACTGGGGCTGAAAGATGACGCCACTGCGGATATGACAAAAACTGCATTTCTTCTAATGGCCACTTGAGGCTGGCTCCAAAAGCAAGTCAGTCCCCACAGACTCCCATGTTAAAATACCCAACTTTAGAGCAAAAATAAATATGTTTACAGCCTGCTACAAAGAAAGGTTTTGCTCACTATAACTAGTTTTGCCCTTCATAACAAGTGTAGAGCGGCTAACTCTGGTTACTGTTAAGGCTTTAAATTATGGCTTCTTTATTGACAGTTTTGCTACGCTTTCCCTCCACCAATCTGAGTCACTGAACTGGACCTGTAGACCATGTTTGTGGTGTCTGAGTATTCTGGAGCATTTTTAGTGGAATTAAAAGTACATGAACAAATATGCCCTACTGTAAGGGTCAGTCCTACCAACAAGTTCGTGCTTCAGTTTTGTTTATTTCCAGTATCTCCAGTGCCTACAGACAAGAGTCACAAAATACAAAAACACTTTGGCATCAGTGTATCTGTTCAGTCCAAGCAAAAACTAAATGAATTTATTAGTTTTGTCAGCTTATGAAATATCTTTTCTATCGTTTTTGTGTGTGCGTTTACTGCTTTACTGTGAATTGTTTTTTTGTGTTTTTTTGGTTTCTTTTTTTCATTCAACATGACTGTAGGGACTGACAGCTTTAGTCTTTTAAATTTGCGTGGTTTTAAGTTGATATGGCAAACTTCAGCACCTTCTGCACTCCGGGAACTTTGGCACTTCAATGCGTCAGTGTGGGATGCTGCTACAGTACAGATGTACTGTCACCAAACATCTGAAATCACTATGTGCAGCACACCAACGAGCAAAATGACTCACCTTTAGTCTGTTACTAGTACGGAGAATGAAGGTGAATGTTAAGGTGAATGTTAAGACAATCATGTGACTGAGCACAGAGACACTGTTGATCTTGAAAGCAAATTTGGTGCTAAACACGTTTCATTAGAGACATGTTGCATTGGCGGAGAGCAGAATCCTTTTTCTGTTTGAGTAGTTGATTCATGTTTAAAGCTACATTTCTTCTCTTTTTTGAATGGTGCATGCTAGTAAAATGACTCACCAGTAAACAGAACAGAGGGAACTGACTTCACCTACTCGTCTAAGCACTGACAGTTTGGCTCTCACTTGAGTAAAAGGGAGTCCTCATGTGCAGCATTCTGCATGTTGATAGATAAGTGGTGACCATATGAGAGACATATCAAGCAGGTGCAGACAAGGTTCCAAATCCAACACATTTTTTACTTATCAGGCTAATTAACCTATCTGCAGCGAGGCTACAGCTCTATATCAGCAGCCATCTGCTGACGTGCTGTCTGTGCCATTACTGTCTCCTCCACCCACGTCTCAGCAGGCACGCCACCCATCAATCACAATCTGTTGCTCTCACTTGCGCTCTGATGATTAAGGCCTTCTGCACCATCATGGGCTAATTATTAACAAGGCAGACATGCAAAGGGATATATGGCTGGACAGCGAGATGACCTCTGCTAATCTACTGCCTCATGCTACGTTAAGTGCTGCAGGGGAAGGATGGGAGGTATGAGTCTTCTGCCCAATAATAATAAAATTATACTCATCAAGCAACCTTCTGATATCTGTGAAAAAATGTCCTGTTTTTTTCACACAGGCAAGGACATTCATAACCCAAATGCAATTCCTGGCTCACTGCCTTCTTCATGAAAAAATCCACCTGAATGTGTGTGTGGGTTTTTTTTTTTGTTGTTGTTGCAACTAGGTTGCAAATCAGAGCCAACAGAGTGATTAACTTGAAGGACAGAGTAGGCCATTCATAAAGAAGAATGTCTTGAGACAGAAAATACAAAAATTGCATCAGAAATGCAGATGCTTAAAATGTTTAAAAAAAGGAGTGAAATTGAATCTAAATATCTTTTATGTTGAATGTGCAGAACTGATTTTATATAAACCGCTCAGCCACAACATTAAACCAGGCTGAATGAGTTACATTATTGTTCTAATGCAGTGTTCTGGTTAACTTTGGGTCCTGCAATTCATGCAGATTTTAGTTTGACACAGAGAGTAAGCATTGGCACTCCCCAATGGTTGCAGTCTCTTGCAGAGGAGACTGCTACACAGCTACACAGCTACACAGCAAAATATGCTGGGCCTGGCTTCCATCTAAACTGCCTGAATCCCAATCTGATCGAGTGTCCATGCACTGTTTGCATAGGTTACAGCTCCATAATTTTTGGGACGAAGACACAATTTTTGTAGTTTTGCCTACGTACACCACCACAGTGGATTTTAAATCAAATAACCGACATGTGTTTGAAGTGCAGACTTTCAGCTTTAATTCAAGAGTTTTTAAGGATTTTTTGCATTAACTGATTAGGAATTACAGACATTTTTATACACAGTCCCCCATTTTCTGAGAGTCAAACTTAATGGGATAATTGACTGACAAGCAGTTTCATGGCCAGATGAGGCCTGTTCCCTCATTATTTCATGACAAATGGAGCAAACATAATATCTGAAGTTGATTCAAAGTGTTGAATTTGTATTCTAGAGCTTTTCACTGTAATTTTAAATATGAGGCCCAAAGAGATGTCAGTGCAAGTGAAGGAGGCCATCATTAGGCTGGAAAAAAAAAAAAACAACAAAAATTGTGTCTTTGTCCCAAAACTTATGGAGCTGACTGTATTTATGATAAGCCCCAAAAAGTTTAGGCTCTGTACTCAAAAACACAGGCTAGTTAGCCTTTAGTAACATTGTGATTTTTTTCCAATTATGATTAATCCATCTTTTTTCTGAAGTCAGGTTGTGTTGGCAGCAGGCTAGCAGCACATTTCAGATGTCCTTTTTAGCAACATTTCCCAGTTCATCTGAGGGGACCACAAGGCGCTCCCAAACAAGATGACATACATGACCTCTCTAGCAAGTTCTAGGTCTACCACAGGGTCTCCTCCCAGTTGTGCATGCCTGGAAAACCTCCAAGGGGAGACATCCTGCAGATACCCTGATCAGATGCCCTAACTACCTTAGCTAGCTCCTTTGGATGTGAAGGAGAAACAGCTCTACTCCGAGCTCCTTCTGGATGTCCTCACATCCTGAGTTCCTCACCCTATCTCTAAGGCTCTAAAGCTAAATTTGGAGGAAACTCATCTTGGGCACTTGTATTCTGGACCTTTCATTCACTACCCAAAGTTCTTGTTAAATTTAAATCTTTGCCTTCCAGCAAAGGTTTCTATTCACTGTGATTGTGCTGCTATAACACCAATCTGCATGCTCCATCTTCCCATCCCTTGTGATCAAGACCCTGAGCTATGTAAACTCCTTTGCTTGGAGCAGGTATCCATGGCCTCAAACTTCACATGTGGCAGGGAACTGCCCCAGTGAATGCTGATGGTAGCATTCTGATGAAGCCAACAGAACCATGACAACTGCAAAAAGTGGATGATGTGGTTCTGTTCATTAAATTCAATTAAAAGTTCAAACTAATAATAAACCACAGAAATCAGCAGAAACAACGATAACAGCGATAACAGCAGTGATAAACCAGGAATACATTTCAGTTCCCCACAGACTTGATTTTCTGTAGGACATTTAAAACATTATGAACATTGCAGTACGTTGGAAAACCAAAGCCTGTATAATATTAGACATGTTGTTTATCCAGTCTTGGCTCCAAATGAGTTAGAATATTACTACCCATATGATATGAACGCAGCATATGCTATCTGCACATGAGGCATTTGACTAGCTTCCTCTGCACAGATGGAGCTGTTTAAGGTGTCATAAGAAGCTAGTGTTCACTAATTAGATTGCAAGCTATTGCACATGTGCAAAGCCTCTGTACATCAAAGACTTAGTAACATAACTGTAACTGGGGGTGTCATCTGAACCTTAGAATAACTGTGTAGTTTTTCATAAATAAGTTGAAGGCTGCAAAACGTGCAAACAGCTAAGAATTGTACTGGAAGCTCAGTTTGCACCCCACTGAGCACAGCATGTAGTGTTTCTCTCCCTTCACCTTTCCAAACACATGTAGAGAAAGCTGGAGGCAGACACTCAGACATATATGAATCCTTTGTCTGCACAGCATCTGTTTCTGTGTTCTGTGACTATCCGCCCGACATCCTTATATTTGCCTTTTTATTGCTGATAAACAGCATGTCAACCTGCTGGAATTGGCTTCTCTGCACCACACCATCACCATGCCTTTTCATGTATTACAGTCATGCTGAGGCAGGCTGGATTGTCCTTATGATGTCCCCATACAAACAATCTGTCAACCCCCCCCCCAAAAAAAAACCCTCTTGTGTATCTGCACTTTGCATGTGGCAAGGGGAAGGTAACCAATGGGCTCTGCCAACAGAGATCGGTAAAAAGTAAAGGTATGAACCATGAAATATTCATGACTGTATATCCAGAGCAAAGCCTTAAGCAGAGCCCCTCACAGCCTGTTACACTCTAGTGGGAAATGCATGACACACACCAGCGTACACAGACATCCCCTGCTTCTGTGGTTTTAAATGGGTGTTTTTTTTCTGCTGATTATATAAATCTAAATCTCTGCATTATACGGAAGGTTGAAAATGTCTAAGAACAAAATGAGTGAAAATATAATGTATCATTATATAACAAAAAAATTATTTTTTATGTATACTGTCATAATGTGTCACATATAGAAGGCTATGTTAAATGCCAAATCACAATTAAATCATAATGCAGCAAAAAAGGAAAAGAAGAAGAGTCGTATTGCATTTTAGTGTCGCCCAGCAGAGGGCAGCGTAATCCTGGCAACCATGGGTGGAGCTTAGTATAACCCATGTTAAAACCACAGACTGTACAAAACATGGATGTAGCTTGTGGGTCTGAAAAATGGAGCCAACGTAGAAGTGCCTTAAACCTGCCTTTTTATTGGCCAGCAGGGGGCGACTCCTCTGGTTGCAAAAAGACTTGTATACCAGTCTATGGGCACTCAGCTCCTTTGCTTTGTAACCTGAACAAACACTTTCCTTATGTGTTTATGGCCTTAGTCACTTGTTTCAAGTCTTGTTGACTAAAACGTGAAGCTTGTTTTGTAAATCCTCATTAGCTGATGACCTGTCAATCACCAGTCTTTATTCAGTAAGCGAGCAGTCTCCTCGGCTTCACAGACAGATCCACCTCTCGCTGGTCACATCAGGTATGAAAACACCAAGATGGCAACACCAAAAACACTCAGCTCGAGGCTTCATTAACCAATGAGTGACGTCACAGTGGCCACGTCCATCTTTTACATGCAGTCGATGGTTAAAAGTAAAACTCAAATTTAAAAAATCAAGCTAAAAACTCACCACATCTTCCTCCTCACTGAAGTCCTGAAGATTGGCGCGACAAGTCAGACAACAACAAAGCAAATGTAACATTTTCTGTAAGACTGTCAGGACTGAATTTATTCCACATTCAGCACTGAGTTGAATCTAAAACTTGTGCATGACAATAGCATCTGGAAGTTTAGCCATTAAGCCTTGATCATACTCCATTGTAGGCACAGACAGCTGGAGACCCGATGGTCGAGTACTCGTTCCTGTTGTACTTCTTCAAAGTCCACTGCCTAGGCACATGTGCAGCTGTAAATTCTCTGTGGGCGAGTTCCCCTGGTCATAAAAAACAGGCAGGGACGCGGTCATCCACACAGACCCTCGAGTTCATCTGATGACAAAATTTATCGAGAGGACCCTAGCAGACTCATGGATACAGAAAGTATAATCAAGGTTTTAGTCAACAGCTTAAGGTTTCCATTTTGTGTCAAGGAGTACTTGACACCCAGAAATGGCCACAGGAGGCTGGCTCCAAAAGCACTCCTGTTTCCAAAAAACTAACATGGCAGCGACCAAAAGTCTCATGTTGAGGCTTCAAAATGTGGAGTCCAGAAACCAGTGTGGCTGTCACAGTGGCTACATCCATCTTTTATATACAGTCTATGCTAATAGTACATGTATGACTAACAGAGACCTGTAAAAAGTACATGAAATATTTATGGCTTTGTATCCATGTATCCAGGGTATATTTTGATGTGACAAATATATTCCAATAATATCAAGATTGATTTCTTTTATCTTAAAAAAAAATTGTTAGAAACAAAAATGTAATTTAATTCCTGTTCACGGTTTGAGGTACCATCTCTCATCTAGACAAAATTATTCAAAGTAAGACAATACGTTAACAAATTATTTCTCTTTGTTTTCTTCTGTCAGTTGCCTATAATAGCCAGGCAGGTTTAAACACCTGCCACTTTAATTAAGGAACTGTTCAGCTCTGGAATGGCTGTAAACACTCATTTTCTCACATATGATAATTCAAGTAGAAATGGATGATAATTAGCATTTTCATTTCAGTTCCAAATATGGGCATTGTTTTTTGGAAGATGACATTTATGCTGTAATTGTAACTAATTTTCCTATGAAATGATTATTATTGATTGGTACGGATCTCTGAGTACATAATAATGATAGAACACAACAGCTCTGACAGCTTAATCATAAAAGAAAATTCCCCTGAAAATGCATGCAAACGATGGTTTCCTTACACACCGAATCTGCTTTCAGACATGTGGACTGTTATCACATCTAAGATTTTTTTCAATGTCTGTTTTTTGACTAATGGCTGTTTCTCTTGTTAAAAATGACCAAGCATAGTAAATTGTGAGGTTAGTGATAGGGGCATCATAATTCTGACCGACAAAAAAAGCAGGAAAAAAATGTGGCAACTCGTGTGGGTAAGACTGATCAATGTAGCCATACAGGTCAGCTAAAAGCTGCACCAATTATTATATTTTTGTGAACAATAGGTCAAACGACTAGGGGTAATGTGAAGAGTCACTGTTAGTGACAAACTTGCAGAGTATTACATGGGCTGCCATTTTTCAAATATAAGTTGGAGTGAGAGTGAGGGAGAGGTGGAGCGAGGGGGATTGAAGGAGAGGTGGGTGGGGTATTAGTCATTTGGGTGAACTGGCCCTTTAATATTGATTTCCTAAACATGTCCATATATAATAAGTTATCTAATTTCAGCAGCTTTTAACAGTAAAACTGTGACCCTGTGTGGCAGCTCACCTGTCTCAGTTGTAGAAACATAGACTGAGTTACAGTTTGGTCCTCAGTGACCCACTCTCTGTGTTGGGAATAAATGATTTTATAATTAATGAGGTTACTACTGTTGTGCATAAATGCTTGCAGCTGCTTCATTTTGATGCACCTATGGATCCCATGAATCTGCAGGGTTTTAATAAACTCAGGAAGCTGGAAGCAACAAACACAACTTTGGCTTCTGATAACTTTTTGTCAAATCAAGATCAGGTTAGGTTCACTGGTGAGTGTCATTAATAACCTCTTACTGCTAATCAAACAGAAGTTTGTGTTTTCTGATGTTCAGGGACCAGAGTTGGTGCTGAAACATGGATCAGATCTGACATTTAGGCTAAAAAAGCTGATTTCTTTTCCCATGAAGAATAGGCTTTAATCCTTATTTGGTGTGAGATTTGTTTTGGCAGTGTGAAAGCGTGAGAATGAAGATAAAAGCAGACTGAAGCAGAACTGACTTACTGACTGCGCAGGTCTAGCTAACCACTGTATGCAGGGGGATTTAGTGCCTTTAAACTTATTGTGTTAGTTCTTCTAGACTTAAACTGTCTTCATTCCTTAAATTTAATTTCAGGTGAGGATTAACTGTTTTTTTTTTAGAACGAAATGCTTTCTTGGTCTTTGTTTCTACAAACAGCTTCCTAGAAGTCATTAAGTTAGCTAACATACAGTATCTAACCTAGCTAATATATTTTATTGGCCTGTTATTGCTGTTAGCTGTTTTACACATATAAAAACACCTCGAACAGAAAACAGAATAAAGAACCAAGCAAGTTGATACCATTTTACTTGTCGTTTATGTCCACTACAATGATAAAGTTAATATTGAGCTATAATAGCAACTCTAATTAATGTTGGACAACACTATGTTCCACTGCCCTCTGCAGCAAAGCTGCGCGGATTAACAACAGACAAAGTTAGCAGTTAGCAGCTTGGACTGAGTGGTTAAAGTAACAGATAGGAGATGTTAAAGACCAAAACAGCAGGATTACAAGCATGATTATAGGACTTTGTAGTCACAACCATGAATTCAAATAAATGCTAATATTTAGTGTCTGCAGGGCACCAAAATGAACTTACATAGTTTTAAGAGAAAGAATCCTTAAAGAAGAGTATTTGGTAAGGTTTTCTGTGTCTGCATCTGTGCTCTGTACTTTGGTGAGGCTGGCCTGCAAAAACCTCACAGTTCTCACAGTTTTTCTGCCTGTAAAAATTGTGAGAAGTCATTGTAAAAGTATTCTTGTAATCATTACTTTTACAGTAACACTGAAGTATCGATTCATCTTGTTGCCACAGATTAGATATGCCGTCTGAGGGGTCATACTCTTAAAAAAGTTTCTGAGAAAGTTAGTGTGAAGGCATAAATAACAACTAATTCAGCTCCACTTTGATGGGCTTCCCTCTACATCTGCCTGACATTCACCATGTCCACACTGAGGCACACAGTCTCGTCCTTCCCCAGCTGTCACTGTCGCCCCTGCTCCCGAGGGGTAATTGCACCGCCAAATCATTACCGTGCTCTCTTATCAAATGGCCACCAAACTCCTGGAAGCCAACAGTTCAGAACCCTTTCACATAAAACAAAGTGAAATCCAATAAGAAGCAGGACAACAAAGATGAATCTTCTCTTAGACTTGTCTGATCAAGATGATTTTGGATATAAATTCTCTTCAAAGGGCCTCACTGTTTTTCTTGTAAATTTCCGAAGGCGAGCTGCGGGTTACAAGGCCAGTATTTCTTACATGGCCTCTCAGTCAGGCTGGCAGTAATAAAAGAACTCATACACCTCTGTAGCCTGTGGTAGAAAACATACGGTTTGTACAATGCTCCTGGGGTTCTGCTAAA